>JASDQU010380227.1:0-10394 GCA_032191745.1 Picea mariana | reverse complement strand
TTAAGCTCTTTGGAAGGAATCTTACAGTTCACCCTCAGGGACCAGTCACCTTCAACCCTAGAGGAAGCGCAGGACTTAGCCTATCAGATTGAAAGAAATCTTGAATTTGAAGACTACATCTGTCAGGCTAACCTCTCACGTCGTAATGACCTTTGGGATCCTAGTGATGAGTTTGTCCTTGAACCTAAGCTCCCATAAATCCTTCAAGTTGAACTAACACCCCCCAAAAGGAAATGGAGCCTTTCCCATGCCCATGTTCGCAATATCCCTTTTCAAGAACTTCCTGTAGAAACTAAACCTTCCCAGGACAAGAATGAGGAAATTGAAACTTCTCCACCTGAAACCTTTGAGCATGATCCTCTAGGAGATTTTCCTCTCTTTATCCATCAAGTGGAAGATCCTTTTTCAAAGAGTGGTGAGGTCACACCTTTCTATGTCACTCTCCAAATCAATGATTCCCTCCTCCGCAATTGTGTTTTGCACCCAAATGCCACAACCAACATGATGACGGAGGAAATTATGCATCAATTGGGTCTAAGCCTTTCACGACCAAATATCGGAGGTGGCTTTGCAAAGGGAATCATTAAAAATCTAGAAGTTGCCTTTGACTCTTGCCCTAGTGCTCCCTTCTTTATAGATGTGATCGTTGTAGATGCCTTGAACAATTTAGGTATTATCCTTCACAAGAGCCTCATAAAGCACTTGGCTGGAAGTTTTCATGAACGAGAATCTAAGGTAACTGTCCCTCACCCCGAAGGAGGATTCTTTACCCTCTACAATGAACATCTCCTAGGCTCCCCAGTTGAAACCCTTGATGAGTTGAGTGACCAACTCTTGTGTATCGATAGTGACGTCAATAATTGGTTTGTCCAAGAAGGGAAGTTAGATATCGACACCATTGAAGAAACTGAGGGGATTTGGACTTTGGAATTTGATGGATCTCACTCAAGCTCCGGATCAGGCGCTGGAATTGTCTTGAGAGCCCCTTCCGGCGAAACCTTTTACCACTCGTATAGGCTAGAGTACCATTGTACCAACAATATTGCCGAGTATGAGGCTTTGATCCTAGGTTTCAACTTAACAATTGACAAGGGTGTTGCGCACCTAAAAGCGAAAGGGGACTCGGACCTCATAATATCACAAGTAATGATGAAATTCGCTACAAAGAATGAAAAGTTGAAGAAATACCGAGACTTGGCCCAAACCCTTTCAGAATCCTTTAAGATAGTATCGCTTGAGGCCGTTCCCCGAGAAGATAACCACCTGGTAGATGCTTTGGCTGTTTCTGCTTCCACCTTACAACCTTGCGAAGGACCTCTTCGTGACTTATGCAGGATGGAGGTCCTTTTTAGACCTTCTCTTTTGGACAACTTGGAGCATTGGCAAGTCTTTGAGGACGATGACCAAATCATCAGGTTCATGGAAAATAGCAAAGAATTCATCGATTCACAAATCAACTTCCTGGCTGAATCCATGAACTTGGAGGTCATAAACCTTCAAAACAATACCCTACCTAAGGGTTGTGTTCCCTTGGAAAGTCTCTTTGATAGACATGATGTTTTCAAAGGAAGAAGGCCCAATAAACAAGCAGACAAAGCCCTAGAATTCAACATAGGTACAGAGATAGACCCAAGAATAGTCAAGATAGGAAAAGGCACTATTGAAAAGGAAAGGTTGGAAATACTAGCACTCATCCAGGAATTTAAAGACACCTTTGCTTGGAACTACGATGAGTTGAAAGCCTATAGGGGGGATGTCATCCAGCACGCCATACCCTTGGTAGAAGGAGCCAAACCTTTCCGACAAAAGCTAAGACATATTAATCCAAAATTAGCAAGCCAAATACAGAAGGAGCTCCAAAAAATGGTGGACGCCGGTATCATAGCCCATATCCGATATTCTTCTTAGATGTCAAATTTGGTAGTTGTTCGAAAGAAAACCGGTGACATACGCCTATGTGTTGATTTTCACAAACTCAACCAGTTGTCCTTGAAAGACAACTACCCTCTCCCAAATATGGAACATCTGCTGTAGAGGGTTACTGGGGTAGGGATGATGTCCATGTTGGATGGTTTTTTTGGATATAACCAAGTTGCTCAAAAGAGAAGACCAACTCAAAACAACTTTTACTACGCCCTGGGGAACCTTTATGTACTTGAGAATGTCGTTTGGTCTTATGAACGTAGGTGCCAYCTTACAGAGAGCAATGGATTTTGCATTTAGGGACCTTATACAAAAGATCATAGAAATTTACCAAGATGACCTCACCGTTGTATCAAAGGATAGAAAAGACCATCTCTCRCACCTCAGGATTGTTTTCGAACGTTGTAGGAAGTATGGCATCTCTCTAAACCCCAAGAAATCTGTTTTTGGAATTGACAAAGGAAAGTTGKTAGGTCACATGGATTCGAAAGGAGGAGTCTCCATTGATCTTGAAAGGGTCTAGTCGATAAAAGATGTCCATCCTCCAGTCAATAAAAAATCCTTACAATCCTTTTTCAGAAAGATCAATTTCATTCGAAGATTTGTCCTAAACTTTGCCGAAAGGATAAAACCTATGAGCGCTTTGCTAAAAAAGGATGTTTCTTTCAGATGGGATGACAAGGCCATCAAGTCTTTCGAAGATATTAAAGATGCTATCTCCCAAGCCCCTGTCTTGATCAACCTTGATTACTTGCGAGATTTCATCATATTCTCGCTTGCCTCCCAGGATACCATTGCAGGCGTTCTAATGCAAAAGGACGCTGAGGACTACGAACACCCTATGGCTTTTATGAGCAAGGTCCTTAGAGATTCCGAATTGAATTACACAATCACCGAGAAACAAGCATATGCCTTGGTAAAATCTGTTATGAACATAAATATACATATAAAATAGATATTCATAACATAATAATTAATTAATAAATAATAATTATTAATAATGAAAGGTCATGTCTCAAATGACATGACTATTGGTTAAGGGCACCCCTGCGTGGGTATATAAACGAGCCCTCATTCTCAATTGTAATCATCTTACTATTCATTCTTATTACATATATATTTGTCCATATGGATTTGATTACTATATTCTAGATATTTTGGATTATTTGTGCGTGACGAACTTTGTTCATCTCATTTGGTATCAGAGCAAGGTTGCTGATCCAGGCCATTGGCTGATCTAGCTTTTGGCCAACCTTCATTTTTCTTAGAATTTTTCTGATCTGGTATTTGACCACCAACTAGGCCTTTGGCCATTTAAAAAACCAAATTTTGTTAAAAAACGAGTATTTCCGCTGCAAATAAAGACAACTCAGAAATCTACAACAAATTGAAAAAAAATAAGAGCACGCGACTACAACAAATTTCAGAGTTCTTTGAAGATTTGGTTCACCACAGTGGTGTCTTCTAGCCACACAAAAATTATCATAGTTTCTCTGGATTCCTCAGGCTTTGACCCAAAAGATTAATTAATATTAAAAACAAAAAAAAAAAAACGGGCCTTGGCCATTTCAGAAATTTCATTGAAAAAAAAAATATATATCTATTATTCTGCTGCCAGAAAATTCAAAGAAAGATTAGAGCCAGAAAATAAAAAATAAATAAAATAAAGACTGTCAAATCTGGAATACCGTGAAGTCATTCTGCAGAAAGTTCAAAAAAGAAGAGAGAAACCAGAAATAAGGGAAAATCGAAGAAGGTCTAGAGAAGACTGCTGCCAAAACATATAAAGAGAATATTATATTAAACAAAAGATCATCATCGGCATAAGAAATTGCAGAAAAAATAAAAGTTTATAGACTATTGAAGAGGCAACCTGTACAATGGCTGAATTGCAGATCCGTACTGTTTTGGTACTACTGCCAGTCTGTACACCAGCGCAGTACTACCAATTTCAGCCGTCATCCTTGTCGCCGTACACAGTCCACCGTACAACACAATTGTGCATATTTGTGTACGTACAACCCCGAATATTAATTGTTTGGTGCATCCATACCAACCGTCGGCATCTGTGTCGTCCGTACACTATCCAACGTGCAGCAAAGTAATTATTCCATACAAATTGTGGTGTGAGGAAAAGCTAATTATTCCATACAAATCGTGGTGTGAGGAAAAGCACGACCCTTGAAATATTAAAGTCACGGCTTTTTGAAGAGTTATATTAAAGTTATAAGGTTGATTTGATAATAAAGATAAAGGACAGTGAAATAATAAACAAGGGCATAAGTTATTAGAATACGTGTTTTTTTTAAATGTGAAAGGAGAAAGAGTTTTAAATAAAAGTGAAAGTACAAAGGTTAAAGGAAAAAAGTTATAAAAAAAAAATAAGAAAAGAAGTTTTAAAAATAAAAAAGAGGATATAAAAGAATATTTATTATACTCTAAAAGTACCTTTTAGGGAAGATTAAGGAGTATTAGAGAAATAAGAGAAAGGGGTACTTTTGTTATTAAAAAAAAGTATAAAGATTAAAGGAAAAAGTTACAAAAAAAATAAGAAAAGAAGTTTTAAAATTAAAAAAGAGGATATAAAAGAATATTTATTATATTCTAAAAGTACCTTTTAGGGAAGATTAAGGAGTATTAGAGAATAAGAGAAAGGGGGTACTTTTGTTATTTAAAAAAAAAAAGTAGTGGATCTGGCCCAGGAACATCTGAATAGGCTGCGAAACCAACAGAACCAACTGCTGCTGGGATTGTATCTCGATATGGTAGCGAAACTACTAGCACTGTATGAGGTGCTGGCTCTGTATCTGGGTCTCGATCTCAAACTAGAGGATTTGGATCTGGAGCTTTCACTTGGAAAAATGCCTTTCCTGCTGCTTAAGGGTAAACTCGATCGGCTAATGGTGGTTCTTAATCAATAGGATCTGGAACGCACGAAGGGATTAGATCTTCCGTAACTGGATAAAGATCAACAACGGATTCAAGGTAAACCACTGGATCAACAGAATGAACTACTTTGGCTCCATCAGCTGCATCACGATCACGAAGGTCAGAATTTGGTGTTTCAATGGGAATTGGATATGCATGTATCACTGGCTTGCGTGGCTATGGTAGTAGTAGCTTGCTGCTGGCTTGGCCTAGCTTTTTGCAAAGATAGACGTCTCAGCCCACCCCACCAGCTAGCGAGAGATGCGCCCACTAAGTAGTGCTTGACCCATTAATTCCTGCTGTGATAGGCCCTGTTCCTGTAGGCAGCTAGCAATAGAAGGATAGGCAGGTGTATAAGTCCACCAGCCAACTAGCAAGCAAAGTACAGCAAGCAAGCAGCCCACCAGCAAGCAAGCTTCGTACCAGCTCATTCAACCAGCTAGCCAGCCCACCAGCCCAAGAGAAAGCAAGCAAAGTAACATCCATTAGGTTGAACGGCTTACACTAATTACTTATACTATACTTATACTTAACTTATCATATCTTATACTCTATTAGGAATGGGATATTAGACTAGACTTCAACTCTCTTAGGAACAATAAGAACACCAATAGTAACAATAGGAACACAAGGGAAAGAATATAATCAATACTCTCTTTGACTACATTAGGAGTAATAAAGGAAGGAAGGAATAAACACTACAATTGATACTTATGTTGCTATTAGGAATTGAAACTCCTTAACTCATCTCTTTTTAACAGTCCAACCTATGAGCCCATCCCTTTACAGGAAACCCAACGAAAGCTCGCACTCTCTGCATATTAAGAACACACTTATCACCTCCTAGGAATATCTCACTCTTTTACTGGGCAAACAACACCAAGGAAGCTCTGTCAGCTCTCTCTAAGCTCTCTAAGAGAACACTAATAAACACCAAGCAAGAAGTGTTATCCTCGATTTCTAGGGATAACTAGGAGATCACGTCTCGAGGCCCACAGGTCTTAGACATGGAGTACCGAGAGCAGGATTGACTTGAGCATGGCCCTGGAGGGCCCATCTTTCTTCTCCTTCATCAGACTTGTCTTGTTAGCAGCAGCAGCATCCATCACCTTCGGCTTGGACTTGTATCGGAGGAGACTCTTGCTCCATGAGGTAATTAGTCCAGGTATCATGGTATTTGTCATTTTTGATCATTATAACCTTTAGATATATGCATTTTACTCCTTTTATTTCTAACAACTGCTTGGATCTTACATTAACGCACTTGACCATGGTTGGGGGGATTGACAGGGTGTCCTAGCAAGCCTGTACCCATAGGTTTTGGTTTGCCACCGGGGGGATTTCTGAAGAGCCATCGTCCGCTCCCATCATATCATTACTTTTACATCTTATCTCCCACTCATCTGTCCCATTCCCCTAGTTCGGGCATTAGGATGATTTGTTTGTGGGGTTGCACCTTATCTCGTGGGAAGAAGGGGCTAAAGGCCCAAAAGGTAAAAGCAGCTGGTAAGAGATAAAAGCCATAAAAATGAAACCTAGAGATGCCTCGCCCAGGGATCCCCGAGAAGGCAATAAAAGGCCTCTTAGTAAGAAATAAGAGGGACCCGAAGAAAAATAACAAAAACAAGATCTAGCCAAAGAGGATAGGGGGTCTCATCACGAGCCAGCCTATTATGTTCATGGGTACCTAGCAGTATGACATTGCCACTATCTGGTTACCATACCAGGGCAGTGACCTTTGGTTGCATGGCCAAGGGAAAGGGGGTCTCATCACGAACCAGCCTTATCATCTCTGTGAAAGTGCTTGTGGGTAACACTGTCAGCTCTGGTCACCACGCCAAGGCAGTGTCCTCTAGTTAGTCCTTGAAATAAAAAAAGAAAAAAGCAAATAAAGAAAATAAAAGAATAAAGGCAATAAAGGGCTTGGAAAGAATTGCATCTGTGACGGGTACAACTCGCCTTCTACAAAGGCACCCACAGGTAATATCATGCATCCTTGTCTTTCACTCTACCCGTATGTCTGGATATCCCTTGACCACATCACCTTGTTTTACATGGCTTGGATGATACCCCTTGGAGACTTTCCTTTCCTTATGGGTACTAGCCCAATAGGGTATTTTGTCTTTTTCTTCGGCTTTGTATTGTAGGTCTTTGTAATATCTTTGAGCTATTGAATGATATATCAGGGTTTTATGCATATGTTTGATAACATTAATGATGAAACGTGATTGACATTACTATGATCCCTGTGACTAATGAGCCCATGGAGGGCGAAGTTTTTGATGTGCAGGACCATGCCCGACGGACAGGTACCAGTGGACCGGTACACATGGGGAGATGATTAGTTTGGACCTCCATGGGGCTGAAGAGCCCATCAGATGGTTGCTGGGACCCCATCAGGGGCAGAGACAGGACAGTGCTTGATTGAGCTTTTACACCTGAGAAGAAGAAGGACGTTCCATTCGGGACACTTTGGCTGAGCCCAGCCCAGGGGGGTTGACCCACTTCAGGTGGAACGTCTTCCTTTGATGGCCCAGGACGTCACCTAGGAGCCATTGACGTCATCTTGAGAGTGTGGCAGTCTGACAGGGCAACTGGCACATGTGGTAGGGTTTTGAGGCCCAAAGAGGGCCAACGTTTTGTCATTTGTGCTGGATTTTGCCCTAAAAAGGGCCAACGTCTCCCTCAGTAGGGCTTGACGTCTTGCTTATGCTCATTTAGGGCTTTGATTTAACAATTTAATGTGAAAACAGTATGATTTTGGTTTGTAGCCTTGTCGTCTATTTTTAATGACCTAATTTTAATTAGAGGTCATGATACAGTATATATTGAGGAGTTTTCCCCTCATTTTGACAATAACACACAACTCACTCTCTTGTGAGGTCTGATTTTTGCGCCCTTGTTGGGTATTTGGTCTTTTAAAGTGAGGCGCACTTGTTGATGGAAGGATTTTCTTGGCATATTTGTCATTTCTCTTGAAGGAAGGTTTACAACTAGGGTTTGCATTGCTATTTCTTCATGATATGTAAGTGTATTTTCTGAAAAACTTCTTAATTGAATGGTTGTAGGCTTGTATTCTTGCATTTGTTATAAATTTGCTGATTTAAAACCCTAGGTGACAAGCACACAAATAGGTCCTTGTTTCATGACCCCTAAAAGAGAAATATTCAGCCATTGAAGAAGGAAGGAAGAGCCTAGCCTTTGCTACACTCTTTTCACTTCTTCCCTTGTACTAGCTGTGATTTTTAAAGGTTAAAAGGGAGGAGACGTCCCAGGCCTAGGTTATCTACACCTAGGGCCGTCCATCTTCTAGGGTTTGGTGATAGAGCCTTGCCATTGCAACACTCTTCCTCACCTCACTCTCTTGTTTTAACTTATCTTTTATGCTAGCCGTTTTGCCAAGTTTGACCTAAGGAAGGAGGAAAGAGCACGAGGCCTTGCTTAAGCAACACCGTAGTGAGCCTCTTTCCCTTAGGGTTTTGATTCTAGGGCCCTGCCATTGTAGCACCTTAGAACCCTTCCCTCTTGTCCTTAGCCTTTTATCCCTTCAACTTTGTGTCCTCTCCTTAATTGACTCCATCTACCCCTAGGCACTGATCTTAGATCCACAACGTTGAAGTGAAAGTGCTCAAACAACTTCTGAAAACTTTTAAATTTGAAACCCTAACTAACTAGCTAACCCTAACTAGGTTGACGTCATACTTGGTTATTCCATCTTGACGCAACACCTTTGTTGATAAGCAATTAGATGATGGTTAAGAGCATTTATTGACTCATGGATTGATTAAATACATTATTGGCTTCATCATCTCAATATTTATTGATGAATTGATACTTTCCATTGCTATATTGATAAACGTTGATCTCATTGATATCTATTGTTCTAATTGCTTACATATTGATATCAGATAGTTATATGAAGTACTAACCCACTGAATTATAGCCTGCATATATTCTTTTGCTATTGTCTTGTTCCGGGCAGGTGTTCTCATTTGGGCATACACTTCTTTATTGGCTGTTTAGCCGGACTATCTAACCTTGTTGGTAACCTGTGAGGAGGAACTTTTGCTTTGACCTTTACACTTTTGGCCTCTTCAAAACCCCAGGATACCGGGGACGTCTCCCCTGGGCTAACCTCCCTGAATAGAAAGAACCTCCCCATTGTGGTGACATTGGGTGGGGAAGGTTCATGTTACGCCAGTTTGGCCTATACCTTCTAGCCATTTGACCTAGCTACAAACTGTGCGATAACATTTTGTCGCCGTTGCCGGGGAACACTGAGTCAATTCTCCTCAAACGACAAATCTTTTCGGTAAGCCTTGCCTCAAAGACCTTTTCTTACAAGCTTACCTGGCGACTCCACTAGGGTGTTAATCCCCTTTTCTTTGGTAGTTTCAAGTAAACTATCCGGCGACTCCACAAACTAAAAGTGTTAAAGTTTATGCCATTATTATAGTTCTTTGCATTTCAATAGATAATAGCAACATACGAACAAGATCACTGAGAAATACACATTCACAAGAGACACAACATTTATCCTGGGAAACCCTCTAGGGGAAGAAAACCCAGCAAAACTTCCTTAATATAAATAGCCAATACAATGCCAAGAGATCTTATACTAAAACAGAAAGTCCTCTCCCAAGATATGCACCTCTCTCTCTCTCCTTTGCCGGTAACAGATCAAAACTTGTCTCTCAAACTAAGCAAGTGAGTTGTGTTCAAATGAGGCACTAGCCTCCTTTATTTATACAAGTTCTGGCACATGTGAAGTGTCTCTTCACTGGCAGGGCCAACTTCTCCATTTGGGTGGGTAAACCCACCTTTATTATATTTCTGGGTCTTCTTATTAACTGCTGGGGCCGACTTCTTATTCTGCCTATTATAATTGTCTCTTGACCAATCCACAAAAGGGGATTTGGTCCTATTACAATATCCGACATGATCAATCCACAATGGGGATTGATCCTATAAATAAAATATCAATAATAATAAGAATACTCTTTGCAGTTACATTATTTCAACACTCCCCCTTAACAAGAAGGGTATTCTTCAACAGCGTCATGTGAGAGAGAGAGGACAACATCATCAACAACATCAGGTAGGAGGACAACATCATCAATATCATCTTGGCTGGCGTATTTATAAATCATCGAAAGTTTTCTTCATCAGCAACATCGTCATTCTCGAAAGAATGCCATCATCATTTGCATCAATATGTATCAGTATAAAAATGATACCTCATCACAGCACTAGGCTGGCCCATCACAGTACTAGACTGGCTCTATGTCATAGCTGTTAAGCTGGTAGCTCAGTGCAAGTCACATCTTGCTTTACGTCTAACAACTAGGTCAGAAGCAAGGTATACATCATCCTGCTTTACGTCTAACAATTGGGTCAGAAGCAAGGAACACATCATCATCTTGCTTTACGTCTAACAATTGGGTCAGAAGCAAGGAACACATCATCATCTTGCTTTACATCTAACAACTAGGTCAGAAGCAAGGAACACATCATCATCTTGCTTTACGTCTAATTAGGTCAGA
>JASDQU010380224.1:0-11195 GCA_032191745.1 Picea mariana | reverse complement strand
TGGAAGTACTTAAACATTTTATAAAGTGAAAAACAAAATCTACACTTTCAAAAAATTGATTTGGAATTCCTAAAAGCTATTGCAAAGTGAACAAAAATAATTAGACTTCTTAAAATTTAATCTTCATCTCTCAACATCAAATAAATTTAGAACTGTAATAAATCTGTATTTACTATTAATCTAAAAATAATATAAATCTACACTAATTTCCGTTGTGCAGTGACAGACTGAGCTGTTGATGTCTTATAACATTAAATTTAAGATTTCTTACCGTGAAAGAAGCGGTAATCGAGTCGTGTCATGTTTTCAAGTGATGTTATACTATGTTGATAAAAGATAATGATACTAAATGTATACTCACCGTTAAAAGATAATGATACTAAACGTATACTCACTGTTAAAAGAATAGATTGTTTTTTAAAGAAAAAAGATTAAGTTTTTTAAAGAATAGACTGTTAAGTTCTTTTAAAATTGTTCTTTTCAGCAGTCCAATTCTTCAAAGGTTCTTCTTAATAGACAAAAATGTTCTGTTCTTATATTAAAAAACACAGTGAAACTGCCTCCTGTTACTGATAAAATCACAGGCATCCATATCATAATACATCCAGCCATATAACAATAGTAATTACAGTATTCTAGCTTAAAAAACAGCATCCCAAAGTCTTCCCTGCATCAATCCTCTAATGATTTATTGCTAATCTTTCAAAGGAGTCCGGTTGACCTTCCAAAACCTTTGCAAAAAAGATACCATCTTCTTCCAATCATAGAGCATTCTTTGAAAGTTGATCAGCAACCTGGTTGTATTCTCTATAAATATGTTTGGCTTCAAGCTGATGAAAACTCCCGCTCAGAAATCTAATCTTTTCCATCCAAGACTGCAGAGAGATTACCTGTAAGTTACCATCATTACCAAACCAATTGATAACAATCTTTGAATCTCCAACCAGATATAGCCTTGTAATCTTTTTATATTTTATATTTTGCAAAAAACAACAAAACCCATAAAGCAAGGAGTTCTCCCCTAGTATTGGTACCCCTGCCACAATGCATTTTTAATCTGAAGCACATTTTTAATCTGAAACTACCCAACACTGGATAGTTTAAAAAAGAACCCGCCCCACATTTTAAACCTTTATCTTGTGAGGCTCCATCAAAAAAGCCTACAGCCAAATTCCAATCCAGATAGGGTGGTCTCTCTATCCTTCTAGTCTTACTACCCTATGTGACTTTTAGTGCACCCAAATCCTGTAGAATACACCTGATAAATCTGATCAAATTAGGAGATAAATCTTCAAAGATGACCATATTTCTGTGTTTCCACACCTCCCAACAAATGAAACATGGTATTTCATTACCATTATCCTTCTTTTTAAACCACTTTTGAAAACAATGTGCCATCTGGATCCCTTCCAAGAACTGACTAATTTTAAGTCCTTTGAAACTAACTTCCAGATAACCTTAATGAATTTACATTCCACAAAAAGTGGAACATTGTTTCCTCACTAATCCCACAAAATACACATCTACATGGCCCATTAAAACCTCTTTTTTTAAAATTTTCCCAAGTAAGAATTTTCTTTTCCAGCATTAGTAAAAAAAACAGTTTAACTTTGAAGGAAACAATTCATTATACCAAAATCAAGGTTCCACTTCCCTCAACTCCACCATTTGAACTTTATAAGCAAGATTTGCATTGACATGTCCCCTTTTTTGTGTCCCAAGACCATAAAAGAGTATATTTTTTATTATTTAGTACAAGAAGCCCATAACAAAATTATTCCGCTCCTCTTTTTGATCTCTTTTCAATCCCTTGGGCCTTCAAATTCAGGATAAGATTCTTTGACATCTTATAATAAGTATGTGAACCCACCATAGGATCAGAACCAATTCTAATATCCCTCCCACTGCTAGGCTTGCAAACCAACCAATCTGTTATAATTGATAAAGAAGCACTGAGTGCTCTCCAGAAATTTGAAGAAGAAAACCTCCCTTGTCTGAACCACTCCTCCATTGTTTTCTTCTTAATATATTTTTTAATCATCACTTCATGCCAAAGACCAGGCATCATAAGACAATGCCATAGAATTTTTGTTGCGAAGACTTTCTCAAAATAAAATATATTTTGTAACTCCCACCCACCAAACTTTATTGGTTTTGCAAGCTTTTTCCAGCTTGCCAATGCATCCCTTAAATAACTTTTTTTTCAGACCACAAGAAACTAAACATCCTATTTCTAATGCTATTCAATACAGTTTTTTGGATATTTTCCATGGAAATCCATAAACAGAAATACTTTCAAGAACAACATTAACCAGGATCACCCTATCCCCTAAAGAGAGCCATCTGTGACTCTAGCTCATAATTCTTTTATCATTTTTTTTCTCCAGCCAGATCCAATCCAATCTAGAATAACAATTTGGTTTTAAAAAGAACCCCAAGTACTTACAACCTTCTTCAACTGTTTTGATATCATAAGGCAAGATCGGTTTTATCAAATCCAGTTCATCTGCTTCCCACCAAGCTTCTAAAATATTGACTTCTGAGTGCTAAAAATCATTCATGTCGCTTTACAAAATATCTCCAAAACCTCCTTGAAGACTTCCCACTCATCTAATTTTCCATTCCCAAATAAAATATCATCCACAAACATCAGATGTGTAATGCATAATCCTCTAGCCACATGAATACCTTCAATGTTCTTTTCCTTTACATTTTCCTGAATAGTTGTACTTAAACCTTCTACGATAAGGAGGAATAGTAAAGGGGATAAGGGGCACCCTTTCCTTAAACCCCCTGTACTCTTAAAGAAACTGGAAGGCTTGCCATTTATCAAAACAACAAAATTTGCAGATGATACACAACCTAAGATCCATTTGGTAGCTTATAAACTCATACCTACCTTTAATAAAACAAGCCTTAAGAAGCCTCAGTCTACTCTGTCATATGCCTTAACCGGATCCAGTTTTAACCCCAGAGATTTTAGGTTTTTTACCTTTATATTGTGTAGCACCTCCTGAGCAACACCTTCAACATCAGTAATTTGTCTGCCTTCAAGGAATCCGAATTGCTCCTTTGAGATTCCAACAGAAAGAGCAGTTTTTATCTTGGCAGCAATAATTTTAGTAATGATCTTGTAAGACAAGTTACATAAAGCTATTGGTATAAAACCACCAAATGATTCTGGCTTATCAGTATTAAGAATGAGTGCGATAAAGGTAGCATTTAATGCACCAGAACCTCTACGTTGCCTCGTGGAATCTTCCACCATATCTAGTAAATCATTACCTAGTAAATCAAAGAAAGATAGAAAAAACTCGACAGTCTAGCCATCCGGCCTTGGAATCTTTGACACCTTAAAAACTTTGAGGGTTTTCAATAATTCTTCTAAAGTAACAGGCTCGACCAATCTAATTCCTTGTTCCTCTGAGAACATTCTTGGGTAGTTTCTTAAAATATCAAGTTGATTACAGATAACAATATTATTTTGTGCCTTAAACACAGTTTGGAAATAGTCAACAACTTCTTTATGTAAGTTAGGAATATCAGATATTACTGTTCCATCCTCCTTGGTAATATCCCATATGGAATTAACCTGCTTCCTAGCACTAGCATAAGCATGAAAATACTTTGTGTTCCGATCACCCATGACCAACTAGTTAATTCTACTCTTCTGTCTCTAGGTTTCCTCCTCCTATCTTAAGAGAAGTAATTTTCTTTTTTATTTTTCCATAACCAGTTCCTTTACAGACTCCTACACAAATCCCCCCAGGAACTCAGAGTATAAAGATTCCAAGTCCAATTCAAGCTGTACCAATGCTTCCTTTGCAACCGCATTTTTCTTCCTTTCCAAAACAATCACTAACATCTTCAATAACTTAATATTTTTAACTAAAGAGTCCGTTGGATTTAAAAACTCTATTCCCAACAACCCAATCCAGATGGATCTAACAAAAGCCACAAAATCGGGATCATCAAGACAAACAAAATTAAACTTGAATGGATATTATACCTGGTCTTTAACTATTTCCAAATGAAGGATCACTGGAGTGTGGTCTGATATCTTTGCATTACACACCCAAGATCTATATCTCAACCCTGGATCCACTAACTTCTCATCAATCAGAAACCTATCCAATCTTTTAGCTATGTAGTCCCGTCCCCTTCTCCCATTCCTCTAACTAGGTAACAATTTAACCAGCGCAACATCCACCATCCCCCCTTATTGTATCAAATGGGAGAAGTATAGATGGAGTGGATCCAATATGGTATTCTCTCCCCACACTTCCCTACACGACATAGTTAACTTTAGATCCCCCCCAAAAACAAGATTCTTCTCATTAAAGAGCCCTTCCTTTTTAACTGACTCCCAAAAAACCTGTCTCTTTGAATAAGGGCCATAACAGTTGAGTAAATTCAATTTTTGTTTAATATATTTCACTTTACCTTCCATCAAGATCCCTATAGAAGTCACATAAGCATTGAAATCAACTTTACGTTGATTCCATGCCGAAAGCAACCCACAAGAAAGTCCATTTGATTCCACCCCATAAAATAACCAGTTTGGAAGTAACTTAACAAACAATACTCTCTCATTTTATTCACATACCATAGTTTCCTCAATAAAAGGGACATCCAACTTGAACAACTCTAAATAAATTTTGAGGGCCAAATACCTATCAGAGCTCCCCACACCCCTAACATTTAGAGTTGCCACTATCATTGTTTAACCATTGCTAGGGCTTTATGATCTCTAAGATTCCTTGGACCATCCATCACCTCACCTCTAGGAACCTATAGAGCCTCCTTCTCCTTCACTAACTTCCTTGCACTACGAGTTTTAAGAGGAGAAAACTCTTTTTATAAACTGCCAAGAACAACCCCTTTTAACAGAGAATTCTCGACTCTTGAACCCCTTCCCCATTCCTTGCTAGAAGATTTCTTCTTTCCAGACCTTTCTATAGGTTTTGAAAGTAGATCACCACCATCATAAAACTACAAAGGTGTCTGAGAAAGAACATCCCGATAAGACGTGTTACAACTGATAACAGACTCCTCCGCCTCCAAAAAAAAAAAGGAGTTTGTCGGCCACCACCAGTATTAGATATCGATGATGAAACCCCACCTGTGTCACACCCAGACTCCTTTTCCAACTACCAAAAAGGCTAAGCAAAGACACCCTTAGTCTTGGAGCCTTCGTCACTACAACCTGCACCTGCGAGCACCCTATCCGCACTAAAAAAACTCATCACATTATATTCTTGTTTATTCCCCAATCCATCCCCCACCACTTCAGTTCGACTCCTCTCAACCTGCCAAGCTTCCACACACAAAGGTGACAACTCCTCCCTTTCCACCAAGAGCCCACTCATAAACAAAAGTGAGGACCCATCTCCCCTGGGCTGGGATTCCCCTCCTCCAATCACTCCCTCAAATCATCCACCACCTTCCTCTTTACATTCGAAAGGCCTTCCACATCAGGATGCCCCCCTCCCACCCCAATCTCATCCTTCTCAACAACACCTGACACCTCACTAGACCCCTGCAACAACTCCTCCCTACAATAAACCATTACAACCACTCCTTCACTGCCAACATCCCCTACTTCCCCTTTACTAACAGACTCATTCAAGTCTTTTACTAAAGATGAACCCTTACTCCCAAAATCAATGAAATCAAACAAAATCGAAGGTAAAAGAGGTTCCTTATCGGATAACTTACTAGGGTCCAAAGCGCTATCCATACACTGTGTAGACAAGAAATCATTCCAAACTGCATCAAATTTGTTCTGCCTCTTAGCCTTCTACTATGCTCCACCTTTACCCGAAACTAGTGCTTCCGCAAGATCCCTCATGCATTGATGCTGAAGATGGCCCGTCCCTTTACAGACAACACATCTGAAAGGGACCCCCCGGTAATCAAGATGTTGTTGGTAAGTATTACAACACAAATCAATATCTAAGTTGGTAGGAATCCCATCAAACGTGTCCATTTCCACTAGGATTCTTCCCATCATTCTGTCTTACCCCTCCACCAACTTCAGATCCACATGTAAAAAATTTCCCATCGCATCTCCAATCGATCTAAAGGCCTCCACATTCCAAAACACTAAAGGAAAACTTGTCAAAAGCACCCACAAATGTCTGTATCTGAATTGTTCCTTTAATGGATTGAAGGCTATGTGCCAATTATTTAGCATCATGCTTCCTGCCCTCACCACCCACGTCATCTGTAGAATCAACTTTGCATCCCCCATAGCTTTGAACATAAAACATAACCAACCTTTTATAAGAACAAATATCTCCAACACATAACCCAGTAATGAGCACCAACTCTCCACCCATTCAGAAATGTCCCTAGCACCCAAAGCCCCATTTCCAAACCTCCCCACTAGGCCCCTCATAGCAATACTACTAGCTTCCTCCATACCAATGTTGCGGTTGAGGGTGATCCTCAACATACCCTTCTCCTTCCACGCTCTCCAACTAGCATGACTAATAACCTCCACTCTGCTCCTATTAAAAATCCCTTCTTTTTGCACTACTCCCAACACTGTATCCACACATGACCCACTGCCCTCAACACCCATAAACACCTTTCGACACATGTACAAGTCTTTCCCCCTGTAGCTACGTCTAATGGCCTTTTTAACACCCCCTGGGCATCTCCTACACTCTCGTCAAAAGACTTCTTCACCGAAGCATACAAATATGGAGGTTTTGTTGCCCCCTGAGACATTGCCTCAAAACTTAGGCATCCTTTCACCGTCTTCTCCCCTAGACCATCCTTCTGCACATAAAATGAAGAATGAGGCTTTGAATAGACAATAAGCCTACTAACCCTACCCGAATCCCGAGCTCATAGTTCTTCGTTGATCCCAAAAGGTCTCGGATCCTTCACCATGCACAACTCTTCAACACCTGTACCCAACTCATCCCGATCCTCCATCCCAACCATCGCTTTCTCAACCCTATATCCAACCCCTATTAACTTTTTCTGGTATAGGTATAATTCATCCCTATACACATCATCAGATTTGTACAGGCCCTCCTGACTCCACCAAGGATCATCACCTAGGACAATCTCCATATTTTGTACAACTGTTGCCATTTGACCCTAGAAAAAGCGTAGTCTGTCGACCTTCGTACCGAAGAAATGTCCCTACTCTGAACCCCTTTAACTCCTATCTACCCTCCATCAAAACCATCTCGGCTCCCACTTCCACTCTAGACTCAAATTTCAATGACTCATCCCCAACCAACACCTCTATCCCTAACCAACATCCCCAGGGACTCGAACCAGACCCCTATGCATCCTTAGGGTTTTAGAAAGTTTTCCCATCAACTCCAACCTGTTAAAGAATAGATATATCAATGATTAAATTAAAATTGATAATTTATACTTTGTAATCGGTCAAATAATTGATGTCACAGGGACCTTTCTTCTCTGGAGTGAGTTAATAAGTCTAACCAATTCAATTTTTTATTTGGCTGTCTTACATTTTTTTTAATGGGGTTAAGTTTTATTTTGCTAGGTTGTTTAACAATGAGTTTGCATTTCTCAATCAAAGTTTTCAGCAATAACATGAAATTAGAGATTTATTTTTCTTGGTTGTTTAGCAATGGGTTTAAATTTCTTGGTCAAACTTTTCAGGAGTAACATGACATTAGGAATTTAATTTGGTTGGTTGATTAGCAATGGGTTTAAATTTCCCGATCAAAGTTTTTAGCAGTAACATGAAATTATAACTTTCAAAAAAATTTATAATACAACTTTTTCAAAAATTCTTATATATAACTTTTTAAAAAATTATTAGGATATTTTTCTACTTATCATGTAATTTGGAACGAGGATAATTGGCCCCAGGTTACCCATTTAAATATAGGGGTGAGTGACAATGCAAATCTCAAAAAGCAATAATCTGTTAACTTGGAGGGATTATTCCAAGTACTTTTACAATGAATTTGAATATGGTGTAAGAAGGTGATACTTAGGAAATTGAATTTGCTTTCCAAATATACAACTTTTATTAGTAGAAATTGTGAATAACTATGTCAAATGGGGTGTATCTGTTTTGAAATTTTTTAATATTAATATAATATATTTAAAATTTTTATCAAAGTCAATATATGCTTGAAATTACAACGTTTGTGATGACATAAATAAGAGAAGTATGCATTCTAGGATATTGATATATGTGAAGACAAAAATAGATTAAAAATAGTAAACAATATTAATTTTTTTTTTTATATATATTTGAAATATGCATAACCGACTATCTCTATAGTTTCATCAACAACTGAATTGTTTAGTCTATAGAAAAATAATTTCAAAGAAAAAGATATAGAGGGGTATTTACAAAAATGGAGGTTTTCATCAATTTGCAGATTGAACCACTAGGTTTGTGATCGTGAACCGAAATCAGAGCCAACCAAGTCAAAACACATGTTGTCAATCCTGCCCCCAAAAAATTGGATTCAAAAGAATGCATATGCGTTCTTAGGAGAGAGCATATGCTCTAGGAATGTGCATGTGCCCAAGGAACGTACCTGCATTCCTAATAACGTGCACACATTCCTAATAACGTGCATTTTCTCTTATAAGTTATCCCCCCGTCCCTCTCTCTCTCTCCTACATCCACCCCCCTCTTTATCTCCCTCTCACTCTCCCTTTGTCTCTCTCTCTCTCTCCTTCACACTCCTACACATGGTGGGACCTAGTGTTATAGCACAAAATTCGACACCTATGCATTTGTTCCATGGCCTAAAACTTTCCCAAAGATTAATAGACATTGGCTTGGGAGATTTCCCAAGCCAACACATAGATAAAATTTATTACAACTCATAGTCAAGTAGAGTGGTGAGATGAAAGGTTTAAATGCTCAATGAATATGTATACAAAGTATACCAGGTGGCTAATTACATCTGTGGGTATTATTTACATCTAGAACAAGCTTAACACTATGAAATTAAATGACTTTAAATCCTAGGCATGGTTAGGGTCGTTCACCCTACAGACACAGACATACATTGAGTTGTGTGGAACAATTACAAGAAAAATAGGTGGTTGATATGTTAATTTTAAATAATATATCCATTACTTAGTCTGAGTTATGGAGTATTATTACTCTGGACTTGATTCATTGGGATGAAAAAATCATATATATATATAGAGAGAGGTATTAAGTTATTAACTGCATGAAAACTATATTTTGGAATGTGGCTTGATCTAATTAAGGAAGACATTGTTAATGAGACTAAAATAATTATACAATAAGATATATATGTGTGTGTGTGTGTGTGTGTGTGTGTGTGTGTGTGTGTGTGTGGATGAAGTGGTTTATTATCCATACTGTAGATAGTAAATTTGTCAAATTAATATCAGAGTAAGATCTAGTAATTTTACCTCTATTATAGTCCCAAAATAAAATGTGCTTACATGAATAGATAATGATAAGTGTATACCTGTAAGTGTATTCCATAACATAGAAGACCTGGAATGTGATGAAGTTGGATAGAGGAATCTTCGAGCTTCCATGAAGACACCATGGAAACCATAAATAAATAAAATAGTGGAATGATGATTACATTTACGTAACAGACATTGTGCATACTAGATAAAAGATAAAACAAATAATTGACTAAATATGGATTAATTAAGAAAAATGTGTGTTAGCAGAGACATTACAAACTTGTATAAACACAACAACTATGTTAGACATGTAGCAGAATAGTAACAAGTCAATGAGATTTCTAGAGAATAAATAGAACACTGTGGTGAATTTATCAAAGGTCGGGTCGAACACACTAGTACATGATATTTTAGAAAGGGTTTTTTTTTTGGTAGTCCCAAACAAGATACTTGTGGAAGATTTTGTGTGTAACATTGAATCTTACATCTTATCTAAAATAAATAGAAAATGTTGAATCCATTAGGAAAGAATGCATGGTAGTGCTAAGATCCTCTAAACCACCAAAAATCAATTTTTATAAGGATGACAGAAAATGTCTATGGGATTTGAATACCCAAGGCTAACAAGGGGAAAACTACTATCATAATGGATGGAATAGATTACCATAGAAAACTCATGGAGCACCTCACATGTTGAAGCATTCGAGGAATCAATAAAGACCTTGGGAACAAACTAATGTCTGTAGTGTCCACTGTGATCAAGTGTTCATCCCTTTATGAATCAATTATGTAATATTCTAGATATAAAAAGTATGTAGAACAAAAATAAAATGCTAGAAATGGCAGATGAATGACAATATAACCAGAACAACACCACAATAATATTGAAATGATACTAGAATAACACTAGAAAGAGAAATTTGATTACTGAGAGCAATGTTCACTTGCCTCTTCAAGGGGGAAACCTCCAGTTGAGCAGAGCACTACTACAATACTATCCAAGACAAAAGTTCTCATACCCTCGACTCCTATTTATACTAAATATGTCTATTAAAAGAACCATCTAGAGGAAGATCCTTCTAGAAGTGGAAGATTCTATTAGTTCTTCTTACATTCGACTTATTATTCCTTATTGCTAGGCATTATTAATATTGACCTTTATTACATCAGAATATATTATTCTACCTATGTGAGGGGTTAGGTCCTTAACATGTCCTCCCCCTAAAAAACAACCTTGTCCTCAAGGCTTGAGATGTGGCAATTGTTGCAGAATGGTAGTTGGTTCCCAAGTGGCATCTGTTGAGATTGTATCTTTCCACTGGACTAACACTTCCTTGATGGTTCTCTGATGAAAGCGAGGCTCATGCTGGTCTAAAACTGCTTGTGGTTGTAGCGAAATGGAGCCTTCTTCGTCCAACTCGGGAAGTTTGGTTTGAGTTTGGCACTTAGTTCCAATCACCTTCTTTAAGAAACAAACATGAAAAACAGGATGTATCTTAGAATGACTGGGAAAAGATAACTGATGGTCCATCTATCCCACACGCTTGAGAACGGTATAAGGACCATAAAATTTGGGCACCAATTTCTGACAATGGTCAACCTTGAGGGAATTTTTCTTGTAAGGTTGCATTCGAAGAAACACCTAATCCCCTTATGCAAATAGATGTTCAAAGAGACCTTGGTCTACTTGTTGCTTCATGCAATTTTGTTCCATGACCAAATTCTCTTTGAGGGAACAAAGAATAGCCTCTGGAACTGTAAGCGTTTGGTCAACTTCCTGGACATTC
>JASDQU010380223.1:0-11218 GCA_032191745.1 Picea mariana | reverse complement strand
CCATTTATGTTTGGTAAAAAATTCCCCATTTACTTGTTTATTTGCCATCTCATCCAACAGGGAGTTGAGTTCTCTCTTGACATACCAAAAGGAGACTTGGATGAATTCCTTGACGAGGCTTTGAATAAGAAAAAGTATGATTTTTAAATGAGCTTCAGAGGGAAGGGAGGAATGAATTAAAAGTCAGATTTTGTTTTTAGAATCTCCCACAATTGTCAGTATTTCTATGCTTTTTGATATGGATATATGCAATCCTTGTAGAAGGGCATAGGCCTTTGCTTGGTTATTAGTAGGATTACCTATAAACCAATGATAATTTGACTCAATTTATGCTCTAGGGTCGTAGAGATCGAAAGACATATGTTAATGTCATGAATCTGATGCAATTTGTGAAAGAAATCGTATCCTAGCTCATATTGATATGATTCCAATGTGTCTATATCTTTGTTGGCTAAACAAACTAAGAAATGATCTATTGATCCATTTCCCAATTCAATGGAAGAGTAACAAAAATGCAAGGGGATGTGGAATGCATCAAATAAATAATGTGCAAGAGTCTATTAAAAATGCATCTAATCTAAAAAGACGATTGCTACATAGCATATGGTCAATATTTTCATGTACAATGCACTACTATTATGTGTGGAGCCTTTTGCTTTGATGATTTGTCTGGATTCCACACAACTATATCATTCATACTTTGTACAAGTGTTTCCTAAGCACAATGAACATCTGGTCTATTTTCAATTCTTATGCGGAGAATTGAGACTAATCCTCCTACACGCCCGCATTGTAGTGCTTATGCACATTGGCAGTTGCCATAGTTCTGAACCATGGATTTTGGCAACCCATTTGATTTCCACAATGGCTGAGTCATTTATGGTAGCTTGAGGTGCTTGGATTTACAAGGAAAGGGCAGGTATTTTGAACTAGTGCAAAGCAAATGTCCTGCTTTTGTATGGGTTGAATAATGGTTTCTATTTATGATTGGCCATATTTTGAAGATAATTCATGTGTGGAAAATACATTTTAGTAAATGTGGGCCATGAATTTTTCCTTGAAGTAAATGCAGCTCGGTAATGTTTTTTTGTTTGCAATATTTCCTAGTCAAAATTCTTTTTTACAAGGGATTTTTTCAGGTTGTCTCGAGGCTTTTGTTATGAACATATGTTCGCACTCAGTGCAGTTATGTCTTTCACACCTTTGCACTCCGCATAGGTATATCACTAGCACAACTAGAACTTATGTATTTTCAACACTTGTGCGGTGAATTCATGCCGCTTATCATCGCACACTTGTGTACCTCCACACTTCCAATAGTTGTGCAGCGCAAATTGAAGCAATTTGAGCTTGGTAATTTATTTATGTTTGCAAAATTTCCTAGTCAAAACTTTTTTTACGAGAGAATTTTTATGTTGTACGAAGGATTTTTCTATGAACATATGTCTGCACTTGGTGCAATTATGTCTTATGCACCTCTGCACTTTGCAGAGGTATATCACTAGCACATCTAGCACTTGTGTATTTTCAATGCTTGTGTGGAGAAATCATGCCAGTTATTGTTGTGTGCTTCCACACCTCCACACCTTGAATTATGATAAGCGATGTAATTTGCACAATATCCTACTCATTTGTAACACTTTGATTTGGTCGGATTTACAAGGAAAGGGTGACGATTTAGAACTACTTCCAAGTAAATGTCATGCTTTTCTATGGGTTGGCTAGTGCCTTCTATTTATAATTATCTTTATTCTGAAGGTAATTCATGAGGGGAAAGGACATTTTAGTAAACACGTGTCATCCACTGTGGCTTAAAGCAATTTGTGCTCCATACTATATTTATCTTTCAAAATTTTCCTGGTCAAACGCCTTTTTACTTTAGTTATTTTTCAAGTTGTACAAAGGCTTTTGCTATGACCATATCTTTGTAGTCTTCATAGTAATTTGTTTTGTTCCTCCACACTGGGCACATGTATGCCATGGTCATAAGAAACACTTGGTCTATTTTCAAGCGTTGTGTGGAGGTGAAATGTCCCTAATCTGAAACCCTTTGTAATTGTACATATAGGATGGTGAGACATTGGTAGCAATTGTAAATGTAAATGTACATATAGGCTAGTGAGTTGTTGGCACCAAGTTTTGGTTTTGCGCGCACCTGAGTAGTGTGCGAGAATTGTTATAAAAAAAGGTGTGCACATTTCATAGTGATGTGCACACCTGGGTAAGTGTGCGTGGTTGCACATCAAAGGAAGGGAGTGCACATTTCATAGTGTTGCGCGCACTTGAGTAAGTGCGCGAGGATTACCTGGAAGTGTGCATCGAGCCGAGTGTGGTTATGTGACTGGTGAGTTGGGATGCAAATAGGTCAGTGCACCTATCCTTTTAAAGTGTAATCATACTCAAGTTATTAATAATATAACATCGTTGCATGTAGACAAATCAGACGATAAGAGATAGGGGGATAAATCCACCGGAAAAAAAGGGAAAAGTGGGGGGGGGGACTTAAGTCCTAGGGAATATTTTATTAATATTTCCGAAAAAAGTGTAATTGGTGGATAATTATTTATCTTAATTTTCAGAGGGTTGGGAACGAGGCACCAAGTGGCTAAAGCTACTTATAAAGGTGAAAAGTGTCTAGTTTAAGGCATGCAATATATATTGTTGGCCTTAGTGTATTTTGAAGGGGAGAATAACTCATTATTGATGAGGAATTTCATTGATTTTCTTGTGTGCAGAAAGGGTCGGACCATGGGAGAAAGGATAAATATTACCTTATCTGCAGAGAAAATCTTGTGAGGGGCTTTCTAGATTGTAATGAGGGTATTTGATGTCCAAGAGTTGGGTTGTCAGGACCATGAAAAATCTCTCTAGGTGAGAGATTTGATGTTGAAGAGGTGGGTTGTCATGACCGTGAGCATTCTCTTGATGTGAGAGTTTTGTTGGGAATTGTTCCCTGGTGCATTGGGAATTAGTTGCAGGGCTCTAAGTCTTCCTATTCCTCCTATTTCTGGAACCATGGAAGGGAAGAGGAGCATCCAAGGGACTGTTGAGCAGGGAAGAGGCACACTTCCTTGGGTGCGACATGCACGTGGGGAAGGAGATATTGTAGGCTAGTTGCGGCAGTGGCAACATGGACTGAGCAATTCTGTTCATTATCAAACCTTAGCTTGCCATTACGAACCCTTTTTTCCCTCGTGGAGTTAAGCCCCGGCTCGGGGGTGACCTGTTGCTGAAAGTATATGAGGAACAAAGTCTATGGCTGGGAGGAACGTCTGCTTTTTGCGTGCAGCTGGTGAATTTTCATAAAAGATAGGTGTCTTTATGTGCTTGTCTCATTTAATGTGTGCTTAATTATATGTGTTTAATTCTTGTATATTGTTGCATATAAGTAGTTTTTGTTATTTTGTATAATGTTACTTGCACACGTAACTGTGGTTCTGATAGCCAGTATTTGTAGTCATGCATGAGTATGACAATTGTTGTTAGTTTTCCTATCAAGTTAAACTTATGACAATGGTCATGAGTCTCCGAGGGAATGTTAGAATGGTTGTGTGTGCAGGGAAATACTTTGTGTGCACAAGAGGCTAGATTCGCTTATGCACATAGGGGAGTAGACTGGGTGCATAAGGAAAACAAAATTGGCATGTGATGCAAGAACAATTACACGTGCATAAGAGATCACATGTTCATAATGGATTTCACACACAATAGTGTTGTGTGCTCAGTTTGCATGTGTGCACAGTTGTTTTGTGTTGTTTCAATTGTTAGAAGTTGTGTTAGATGAGGGAAATTGTGTGGCGCGACTCAGCTTGGGGCTGAGTGAGTTACTTCAAGTAATTCTACGTAGACTAATGTTATAGAGTAGAATCTATGTACTGGATTTTGGAGTGGCATTGCTCAGTAGTTAGTTGGGTAATGTTACATTATGGTATCAGGAGCAGTTTGGTAATGGGTCATTACAGATTGGTATCAGAGCTCTGGTTTCAACACTGAGCCTACATGTGCCGAGTTTCTACTTAAGGAAAAATTTACACTGGTAAGTGGTCAAATTTGGAATTATAGCATGGCCATGGTGCACATAAAATAAGAGTGCACAAGTGTGCTGTGCGGAAAAAAATTTGTCGTGCAATACTAATACACGGTTTATATGTTGATTATGGACATCCTACATTGGTATGTGTTGAATAACAATGCGTGCATGGGCTTCAGACAAAAGGATTCAGACAAAATGGTGCAGAGTTTTCATGAAGTTGTCTGATGAATTCTTCTAACAAATCTTATTGCCTGGACATTTTGAAGAATTATCAGCGACTAGAGCAGGACACAATTAGCGCTGAAAGTAAAAAAGCATGGAAGATGCGTAGAGATGTTTTAGCCATGATGATGAATTTAGAGATCTGTATGTCATTTTGGGTGTTGATGGTACATAATCCAATGAGGAGAGTATTAACTTAGTAGAAACCATAAAGGGAATGCACAAATATGTCCAAAGCTATAAAGTTGATAATGAAAGGCTTATGAAAGGCAAGGAGCAGCAAGATGATGCGAAGTTGATGCAAAGCTTGGACATAATAGAAAATAAAATGGATAAGAAGACAGAGACAAGTAGGTCAAGAAGTCACAGGTCTCATGATGAGAAAATAAGATAAACAATAAGTATTGTAAGCATCAACCTCACTCACCAAAGCATTCATTTAGGAAAGCACACAGTATCTCAAGTCCATCTCCTGTTAGAAAGCATAAGAGAAGGACTGGGGTGAATGATCTACAAGGAGAAATGAATAAGATCAATAATTCTACCTTTGATGGTGAGCACAAGAAGGATGAAGATGCAAAGACCTTGCTGCTGGGTATGAGGAAGTACTTCTAGTTGCATAATTATTCTGCGCAAGCATAAGGGAGAATTTCCATATATCAACTAAAAGGAAAAGCATCAATGTGGTGGGATCAGTTCGTGCAAGTGCAACACATTGATGATCACAAGGTTACTTGGAGGGAGTTCAAGAGGTATTTTCAAAAGAAATAGTTAAGCAAATGATACTATAACAAGAAAATGAAGTAGTTCTTTGAACTCAAGCTTAGGAGTATGACAATCGATGAGTTTGAAAGAAGATTCTAAGAGCTGCTAAAATATGTTGCATTCATCAAGGATGAGCAAGTTAAAATTCATAGGTACCTAAGTGGGTTGATCTCATTTATCAGTGACACGATACAATATGACGACCCTAAGACATTGGAGGAAAATATAAGGCGTGCTAAATGTCTTTATGATCAACAAAGGGGAAGACAGACTTTCCAAAAGGCTTGGGAAGACAAGATGAAAAGCAAGGTAGAACATAGGAAGAAGGGGGCTAAGCCACCGTTTTCCATAAATACTATGCAAGGACAACCAACTCTTAATGAGCCGAGAATGACAGAGATAGTGGGGAAAAAACTAAGGCAACAATCTATTCAATGTTGGATTTGTGGTGGAGATCATATGAATAGATATTTCCCTCAAAGAGGTGAAAAAATAAGGATTGCGCACAGTGTACAACAAGTTGTGACAGTTGAGGACATGGGCAAAAATGTATCTAGGATTTACGCAGCCTTGGATAACAAGTAAGTTGAGTTTCAATCGCACATGATTGAAGTGGAAGGTAAGATTAATGACCAACCCATTGCTCTTTTAATTTATTCAGGAGCTAGTCATAGTTATCTAGATCCTAAGATGGTGGAAAGATTCCAATTTTCAAGAAGCAAGCTTGGAAAACCTTGGTTGGTGCAGTTAGATACATGAGAAAAAAGGAAAATTAATGAGATGGTTAAGGCATGTCCAATGGAAATGAATGGATTGCCTCATTGGTATGGATTGGTTGGACCAACATCATGCCATTATAGACTGTTGCAATAAGGAATTTACTTGCTTGGATGAGGAGGGGAACTTAAGGACAGTTCAAGGAATTCCAGGAGTTGTAACTATTAGAGAAGTTTAAACCTTTCAATTGAAGAAAAATCTACATGAAAGAATGTCAAGTATTTGTAGCGCACATGGAGGAGGCACCTAAGGATAAAGTTCAAAATGTTGAAGATTGTGTAGTACTAAAAGAGTTTGAGGATGTCTTTAAAGAGATAACGGGGTCGCCACCAAAAAGAGATATTGATTTCTCTATAAATTTGATGCCGAGAGAAACTCTGATATCCAAGAATCCTTATAGGATGAGTATGCCATAATTGAAGGAGTTACATATGCAACTTGAAGAGATTTTGAAGAAGGGGTATATACGCCCAAGTGTGTCAACTTGTGCCCTAGTATTGTTGGTGAAGATGAATGATGGTACGTTGAGACTTTGTATCGAATTCAGGAAGTTGAACAAAGTAACAATAAAGAACAAGTATCTTTTGCCAATGATAGATAACCTCTTTGATCAACTAAGGGGCACAAAAATATTTTCAAAGATTTATCTTAGATCTGGATATCACCAATTGAGAATTAAAGAAGAAGACATCATCAAGACTATCTTCAGAACAAGGTACAAACTCGTCTTCGAAAGGTCTTAAAGCTGCCAAGTCTTTGGGTACTTGCAAAAGTTTTTGTACCTGCCCTAGACACAAGCAAATCCAAGGTTGCATATAGTATGTTAGGTAGAAAAGCAAGTTAATCATGCTATCCCTAATTTGCAACAATTAAGCAATATTAATTATCAACAATAAAATGATAACAAAGGATGTGATTAAAGTTGCTACAAGTTTAATTAATCATGCAATAGGTGAACCAACAATGACTAGTCTAGCTTGCACAAAACAATATGAAACTTGAGCAGTCAAACAAAGTTGTTATAAAACATTTATGCAGTAAAAATTATGAACCTTACGCTGTAGCACACAATGCATTACAACAAAAAATTTATCCAATGAAACTTTCCCAAAACTTGCCCAAAAAGTACGCTGTAGCAAGTAGAATAAGAGGGAAAAATTCTAGCTTAAGTCTAGGGTTAGTTTATGAGATATTAGGGTTAGAAATGTTAGGGTTTCTGTAGCCTTATGACTGTAGGGTTAGTTGTTAACAACAACAATAATTGTTTGGAAAAAGAGGATGCCTCAAGGAGGCAAGGATGCTAGTAGCATCAAGTATACAATCCAAGTGAGAGAACATAAAAAAGTGAAATTGTCACGTTTACCAATGCAAAGATTTTATATCTCTAATGAAAAATTGAAAAATGATTAGTGCCTTACTATTGGGTTTGTTGCTACAAGTTCAATTAATCATGCAATAGGTGAACCAACAATGACTAGTCTAGCTTGCACAAAACAATATGAAACTTGAGCAGTCAAACAAAGTTGTTATAAAACATTTATGCAGTAAAAATTATGAACCTTATGCTGTAGCACACAATGCATTACAACAAAAAAATTATCCAATGAAAGTTTCCCAAAACTTGCCCAAAAAGTATGCTGTAGCAAGTAGAATAAGAGGGGAAAATTCTAGCTTAAGTCTAGGGTTAGTTTATGAGATATTAGGGTTAGATATGTTAGGGTTTCTGCAGCCTTATGGATGTAGGGTTAGTTGTTAACAACAACAATAATTGTTTGGAAAAAGAGGACACCTCAAGGAGGCAAGGATGCTAATAGCATCAAGTATACAATCCAAGTGAGAGAGCATCAAAAAGTGAAATTGTCACGTTTACCAATGTAAAGATTTTATATCTCCAATGAAAAATTGAAAAATGATTAGTGCCTTACTATTGGGTTTATGGGGAGAGTGAAAGAGATGGCTTGGCTAAGCACTTAGGGGTGTACGCTTTTGTAATTCCTAAGTGTAGCTAATTCAATCTAGGAGATTCCAAGAGGGTGTATGCCCTTGTAATTCTCTTGGCACAACCTTGAAAAGTATTTGACCTTGAGAAGTGAAACTTGGATGAAAATGCTTGATCTACAAATACCTAGGGTATAACCCTTTTACTTCCTAGGGTTTGCAAAACAAACCAATGTGACCTTGGAGGGTGTATGTTCTTTTAGTTCTCCAACACACCTTGTGAAAAATAACTTTTCTTGAACAAGTAAACAAACCTTGGGGAGGGTGTATACCCTTATACTCCTCCAAGGGTTTTAACCAACAATAATTGTGGAAAGAGCAAGACAAAAGACAATAAATGCAGATTTTTCCCTTACCAATTCCACAAGAAGATAGATCAAACCCTAATCTTCCAAGTTAAGTTCATCCACATGCATAAGAAAAAATCTCCAAGCATATCACATCACTTTTCACCATTATTGGCAACAACAAACCATAACAATGTGAAAAAGAGAGAAAATCCTCCAAGGCTAGTGAAAATGTTAGCCAAAGACCTCTCACAATGGGAGAGTCATGTCAAAATGAGATCTTATGATCTCTTATTTATACAAAATGTCTCCAAAATAGCTTGTCCACATAATATTAAGGTAAACCACAATAATAGGGGTCAACAACCCTAATCTTTCCCCTTTTACAAATTAACATTAAACAATTCACTTAAAGTTTACTTTTACACAAAAATAAACCCTAATTTAGAAAGACGTCACCCCTTTAGGGGATGTTTTGGCACTAAGAGCAAGTCGTTGTGTATGGAGGAGTGTAGGAAGGCTTCCCAAAGCCACATGCCAAGCATTCAAGTCACTTCCTTCATGTTCAAAGCCTCAAATTGCTCAAAACGTCCTTATGCCAATGCATATCAACCTCACCACCAAACCCTAGCCCCATGGATCACATCATGCTCCTAAAGATGACGTTTTGCCTCTCCTAGGCAAAACATTTGGCAAGTAGGGGCTAGGTTATGTTGTCCAAGTCATCTTCTAGGACTATGAAGTTTCATCTCTCTCATCCGACATGTAGGCCCTTGGCATCCAGCTATGGGCTTCAAGCCTTATGGAAGCCCAAGCCAGGCTTGTTCCTCCAAAACTGTCCACTAACTAGGTCCTGCAAAGACAAATAAGCACACCGTCCAAGGATCTCAAGTCAAAAGATCATGATAAGTAAATCAAGTCAATAAATGAGCCACCTAAGAATTTGCATCAAAGATTACCTAAGCCATGTAAGTGGATGAAGTGGTTAGGGGTCAAGACTCATTGGGTATGGGGTTCATGACATACAAGGGGTTGTAGTGTCTCATTTATGGGTGCCTTTGTATAGGGTGTGTGGCACCTTTGTTTGCAATGCAATTTTTCTAAGCCCATCATTTTTCCATTCTTTGTTTCTTTCATATTTTAAGGACAAGTTGAAGGCCACTATCCTGGCGTGGTGCCCACATAATGACAATGTCACTCACAAACACCTAGTGGAAATGAGAAGGTTGGCTCGTGATGAGACCCCCTTTCTCTCAGCCATGCCACTAAGAGCCATTGCCCTGGATTGGTGACTAGATGATGGTAATGTCACACCACTAGATATCTATGAACATGACAGGCCAGCTCGTGATGAGACCTCCTATCATCCAGCTAACCTTTTAAGCATTCTTAATCATTATTCTTGTGGGTCCCCTTTTTCTTATAGATAAGCATTTCATTGATTTCTATGGGGGATCCCTCGGAGAAGCATCTAGAAGGTTTATATATAAGATTTTAACTTTTACCCAACATAAATCCCTTTGGGCCTTCAACCCCTTCTTCCCATGGATTGAGGGACAACGCCTTCTTGGTCCAATACACAATAAAAATCCCAAGAGATAAGTATATAGGAGAAAATAATGATGGAAAGTGGTAAGTATGGTCAGGAACGATACGATGGATATTCAAGGAATTTCTCAGTAGAAAACCGATTCACAAGGAAGACCACTTATTAGGGCACAATGTCAACCACCAAGGTGAAACAAGGAAAAAGACATAATGCCAACCACCAGGGTGAAACAGGGAAAAAGGCATAATGTCCAAGCATATATCATGAAATCTAAATCAGTCTAAGATACAACATACTCAAATGTCTCAAATATTGAAATGACACTCACCATAATACCCGACTTGTACCTCATGGAGCAAGGCTCATTGCCTCTCGAAAGCCAACTTGTGTGGTGAATGCTATTTGAAAATTTACAACCTATGTGGTGATGACAAGGATCTCCATCTGTGCAAAAGGATACTGCTATCGATGTAGTCTCTCAACACTCCATATCTACAACCTGAGGGCCTCGAGACATAATCTCCTTAGTTATCCAAAAAATGGGGATAACAGACAAGATGCATACTACAACCCTTAGCATGTACAAATCAAATTTGTGTGACATAATTTTAGAGGTTTCCAAATCATATCAATGTTATGTGGACATAAAGGCAAATTTACAACAGGGTATGTCGCAACTGAAATTTCAAGGTTATGAGCTAAAAGAGGATGGAATATTCATGTATAAGCACATATTTTATGTGTCAAATGATCAGGAGTTGAAAATTATGTTATTTTCAAAGATGCATAAGGTTCTTTATGCAAGAAACCCTGGCTACCAGAAGACAATCATCACAGTAAAAAATAAATACTATTGGCCAGACATGAAAAAGGAAGTTGTTGATTTTATTGCTAGGTGCCTATGTCAAAAGGTCAAGGTTGAGCATAGACATCTAATTGGTTTGCTATAGCCTTTCCCCATTCCTAAGTGGAAGTGGGAATTTGTAAGCATGGCATTCATTACTAAGCTACCTAGGATTGCTAAGCAGCATGATTCTATTATGTTAGTGGTGGACATGCTTACTGAAGCTGCCCATTTTATTCTAGTGAAGTCAATGCACAAGGCATCCAACATTGCTGAAATATACACGTGAGAAATTGCTAAGCTGCATGGTGTACCTAAGAAAATTGTGTCTGAAAGAGATTCCAAGTCCACCTCAAAATTTTGGAAAGGGCTATTCAAATGATTTGGGACAAATCTGAACTTTAGCACAACATATCACCTTGAGACTAATGGATAAACAAAGAGGGTAAATCGGGTGATTGAAGATATGCTCAAGATGTATGTCATGGATAAATCATTAAAATGAGAAGACTTCCTTCACTTGGTAGAGTTTGCTTACAACAATGGGTATCAAGCATCTTTAAAGATGAGACCATTTGAGGCACTTTATGATAGAAAGTGAAAAACACCAGTGAGTTGGGACATCCAACAGACCACGTAGTGGTTGGGCTAGATCTGCTCAAAGAAATGGAGGAGAAGATGGTAAAGATAAGGTAGAATTTAAAGGCTACCCAAGATAGGTAGAAAATTTGTGCACATAAAGG
>JASDQU010380219.1:0-11218 GCA_032191745.1 Picea mariana | reverse complement strand
GGTTATTGAATATACTAGTTTATCCATCCTATAGAGAGGGTATGGAGGACTAGGGTATTATGATGTAAAGGGGATAGGTCATATGTTATAGTGAGTATATGGTGAAAAGTACCAGTAGCCCAACATATAGTGAGACTAAGGGTATTCCAAGGTAAAGAAGAGTTCTTTGGTTTAGCTATGGTCTGCTAGTCTATAGACCATTTACACGGTATGTTTAAACAAAGCCAATGTTGCTAAGGACATAAATTCTCATACGTTCCCCCTTGATTCTTGACCTTGGTAGCTATTGTAAATGTCATCACTACCTTGGATATGCTAGCTATGGTAATTGTATATAGTATCCCATATATATATATATATACATCCTTTCTCCAACTATAGGGATATACATACCTATTATATTGAACTTCATTTATATACCACTAGAATTCCTCAATACCCATATTCCGGCGAAAGATCCAGTGGCAAAGACTCTAGTTGCATAGCCCATTAACAGGTATCAATTGAAGGGGCTATAGCATGTAGTTCCTCCCATGAGTAGGAAATACCTTGGATAAGTAAGTCACCCCTCGTTTACGAGTAGGCCTGAGTTACTCAGATGCCCCCAATGACGGATATCTAGTACTTAGCTATCCTATATGCTTATCCCTGTACTAGTTCACTCTAATCTATAGGTGGGATATTTGATCCACATTATTGTAGTGACTACTTAAATAATCTACTCTGGATAAAGATCAACTCGATCAAATACAACTGGAATTGGATCTAATTTATAAACTAAGTCAATTAGGTGCTCTGCTACAGTGCTGCTGGACCTGGAACTATATCTACCTTTTCTTCTGTTGATGGTGGTTCTTCTACTGCTCCTGCTTAGATTTAGGTACTGCAGCCTTTGCATCTGTCTTTCCTAGATGAGACTTTGTCTCTACTGGATCAACTACTTAATAGACAGAATCTACTGCTCAATCTGCTACTCTTGCTTCTATTGTTTATTAAAACACTTAAACTACGGAATCAACGACTGCATCAATGGCTGCTTATGGGTAAACCACTGGTTATGCTACTGACCCTACTGCTGGGAAGCTACCAGTGTTGTATCTAGAGATGGAGGGTATGCAACGTATGGAACTTGGGAAACTGCTATAGATGGTGCCTTCACTGCTTCAATGACTTAATATACTAATGTTGGCTTTTACATGCAGATTGGCTTCAACTGGAATGACTAGGGGAATTACTACAATAAATGAAGATATGGTTATGACTATACAGATAATGACAAGAATCCATGCCAGTACCATATATTCCTTATGCGTTAGCAAGACCTAGCTTTTAGCATGACACCGGATCGATGCGATGTGCCTTGAAGGTTAATGCCTGTGGTCTGACTGGCTACGGGATCCATGGACCTTACAGTTACTAGGATTGAAGTGGAGCAGAATACTTACAGTGGGGAAGATTGGAATGAATTGGAACCACGTCAGTTGTTGGTGAAACCAATCTTACCAACTTGAGTGTCATTGGAACACTTGAACTCGTCGAAACACCCTTATTAACACAAGTGGGAACTACATGGAATATTGGAATATCGCGAATCAAAACTATAGCTATTGGCGGAACAACACGTATTGGAACTCCATCAGATGCCGGAACAACATAACTAGGAACGTGTGCAGATCCCAAAACACTACTTATTGGAACAATCTCTTATGTCAGAACATAAGCAGTAGTAACATGTACAAATGTCGGAACAAAGGCTTATGCCAGAACAACTTGACTAGGAACATATGCTAATATCGAAACAGGGAGGTCTAAGTGTCAATTTGATTGAAACCAAAAAGTTATAAAATTCTAAATACCTATCTCTACTAAACCCAAGTAAGGATCTAAATCCTACTAATACGACATCCCAAATAAGATAGAATATGGAATGAAAAATCTAAATACAAGGAGAACCTAAGAGCCAATAAATCTTTCTATCTTGTTGTGATCTGTATTTATATGTATGTATCTATCTTGTGGTTAAAATGAAGAGTCAATTTCTTTGTTGGTTCTTAAGGGTTGTTGGGGTTGATGTAAGGGTGTATGGATGGGTTAGGAGCTAGGGTTTTGAGATAAATAAAAGGTTATATAAGGCCTGTTTCATTGGGGTTTCGGGTGGTAGATAGAAGGTCTCCTGGTTTTGTTTCATTATTTCTCTATTACTATCAAATACTAAGAAGACTAACTAATTCCTATTCCAATCTAATCGCGCCATGACCAATCATTTCAGTATCATAGCGACTTGATAGTCCAATCATAACAATTAATAATCAAGGTCAGTGGCAAGTAATTCATAGCCAAGCATTTTACTACAATCACAAAGCTATGATCTTCCTATACCAAGACCAATAGAGACTTAATATATCATGACAGACTGATTTACCTAGCCCATGAAATAAGAATAATTCCCAGTCCCACACAGTATATTCGAGGTGTCCGCGCATCAATGTCGCAACATTAATACATAAAATCCAGGTTTCATAGAGAGAAAATGTATCAATGTCATTATACTCAGCATTCTTAAATCATAAATAGGTTTTTGATTAAGATTTATAGACTCTAAAATATTATGATTATCCCAACCTGAGCCCCAAGATCCAAGACCAGTACTCGATGGATGATGATTTCACTCTACTGAACTTGAAGCTGATGTTGTCTTTCTATGCATTGATTATAGAACTAGACTGAACTAGATGATGTGTTTGCTCCTATCTCCTCTTTATCTAAGACTGATCAAATTGTTATCATCCAAGTCCAAGAAAGGTGGTAATCTTGGTGGTCTATTCATTCCAAGATCTATTCAAATGTTCTTGGTCTATCTATCATAACTGATTGGTTCCAAAGGTTGTCTGAGCCTCCCCTAAATTGAGGAGACCCTAAAATAGAAATCATAAGGAAAGTCCCATCACACCAGCACCACCGAAAGGAGATCCGCATGGGTAAAGCAATGAAAACACTTTGAATCCATGGGAACATTTATAATGGGAATTGGTTTATGAGTAAGCCACATGTACTTACTCTCATTAATGGTTTCGTGGTGTTGTGATTTGTAACGTGAACAAGTCGAGACCTCATGAGAGACGTTACAGGCCCGGACTTCATAAGATACATTTTAACCCACTGTTTCTTCCTCGTTTCCACCCATCTTGGGGTAGTCTTTTCACCCACCTTTTATTACCTTTTCCACTCCCCTATGGGCAGTCTTTTCACCTACCTTTTAGTCCCAGTTTCCACCCTCATTAGTAACTGTTTCCAACCAGTGGAGTTACTGTTTCCACCTCTTGGGCAGTTGTTTTATCACTCAACTTTGGGCAGTTGTTTTATTACCAACCCTCATTATTATAAAGTACACTTAATAGAAGCTGCTAGATATGCCTTCAGCGTGGCCGAGAAATAAAAGATAGGCAATTTAGTAAGCTCACTAACGCTCTTAGGAAAGAAATAAAGACAAGAAGGTAGGCCAGGCTCCTCTCTCTCATGCTCCGAGTTGGAATAGTAAAATAGCCTTTATTTTCATGCTAGAGAGTGACTAATAGACTGACAACCCTTTCTCCTATGCTTGGTGTTTTTGGGATGGAAGCTGCCAGTTGGAAGCGGTATAGACAGGATAAAGATAGTAGGATTGATACTGACTGAAAGGAAGAAGAAGAAATATTGGGTGTTGCGGAACGACAGTGAGTGGGGTATTATAAGTAGTGTGATCGAATGATCGTATAAGGTTTAGAAGTGGCCAAACAAAACGAACAACCTCCTAAGCAAGTTTGTGGGTTGAGAAGCTCTCCCTCGTGACTCGTACTAGTTGTTGGGTTGAGATGTTGTGTACGAACCTGAAACATCACTAGATAACTATCATAATTCTATCTATTCTTCCCATTACCATAGCCATCGAACCAAGCATTCTATCTAAATGAACTATCTCACCTACCAATACAAGCCATCGAACCAAGCAATCTAGCAGCTAGGGCTTTCCTCGCTAGTGCTCCAAGTTAGTAAAACTTTGGGTTTTTTTTTTTTGACCAGTTGGTTACACCGCTCTGAGGCCACTCTGCAGGAAACCAACCAATGAAAATATCCATTAGACTACTTGTTCCTTTCTTTAAAAGAACATATACAAGGCCAAGATATGACCTACGGGGTTGGTTGGTCTCCTAATGTCCAAGTAAATAATAAAGACAAGAGGTGTAGGTTGTAGGTTCGATGGCAATGCTGATTTGATTCATGAGGCTAGTGAGTCTTGGTTCGATAGGCAAGTCATAAGGCAAGGTTGCTGGTCTGTTAATCCCCTCTTAGGTCAAGATATCCAATAGCTCTTAGGCCAGGTGGTTCATTAAGACACTCTTAGGCCAAGTGGTCAATTAAGTTGGTCAAGCTCCTCAAGTCCAATAAAAAGATTCAATAGTAATACTTACCGCTCTTAGGTCAGGCTCCTAATAGTAAGACTTACCACTCTTAGGCAAGGCTCTTGGTTCGTTAAGTGTGGGTTGGCCAGGCTCCTCAAGACAGCCAACTGAGGTAGGTACTTGCGAGGTCCTTCCTTTAGCTTTGGGTCTTCCTTCCTCAAGTCCAATTGCTTGGTCTTTCATCCATTTTGTTAAGAGATAAAAAGATAAAAAGATTCAATATTAAGACTTACCGCTCTTAGCTTGGGGTCTTCCTTCCTCAAGTCTAATTGCTTGGTCTTTCATCCATTTTGTTAAGACATAAAAAGATAAAAAGATTCAATAGTAAGACTTACCGCTCTTAGGTCAGGCTCCTAATAGTAAGACTTACCACTCTTAGGCAAGGCTCTTGKTTCGTTAAGTGCGGGTTGGCCAGGCTCCTCAAGACARCCAGCTGAGGTAGGTACTTGCRAGGTCCTTCCTTTAGCTTGGGGTMTTCCTTCCTCAAGTCCAATTGCTTGGTATTTCATCCATTTTGTTAAGAGAGAAGGATCCATTCAGTCTACGGTCCCCAGTGGTAAGGCACGGTCGCCAATAGAGGAGTCAAGAGGACAATATAGACTATCTTATAGAGTTAAGTGCTCTAAGAAGGAATAATGGTTATATAGTCCTTTAGTTTACAAGTCTATTTTGTAAACTGTTTTACCAGATTCTTGAAATGATAAAACCATCCCAGCTAGTTGCTATGGTATCATATGTAGTCGCTTTTGAATCTGAGTTTTCTTTACATTTTGAGGGATAATAAATCCATTGATCTTGATGCAATGTTTAATTACATTGAATACCTAGAAAGCAATATGAGGGCCTCAGGAATACAACCCAAAACCATATATGATCCTCATGATAGAGGAGATATCCCTAATAAGAGAAGGGGTAAGGAACCTGAGTTCCCTTCTACTAGCCAAGAACCTTTCTCCATGGAAGAGGTTACAAAATCTTGAAATCTATGGCCAATTATTTTACAAAGGTAAAACAAGCACAATTTGGTCATTCCTCTTTAGGTCCATCGTTTAGACTGCAGAATAACCTACCATAAATTATCCTCATTTCATAAGTAAGGCCACCCAACCTACTCCAAAGGGAGGGTAGGGCAGAAGACTAAGATGTTCCACAGTCTTATAAGTGAAGGTAAAACTTAGTAGCATATGCACCATCCTACTATGGGGAATATTATGAGCAATATGTTGAAGATGTTGCAGATAAACCACCTGATTGTAATCTACTTTTTCACCCTGATGACAATATTAATATGGCATACGAATTTTCCTTCCCCTCTTCTTAAAGGAATCTACTTATGATAAATGGAGAGGAGGTAATGAAGAATGATACAATCTTGCTCGAGAATGATCATCCTTTTGACTTATCCCCTATCCATATCAATATGGTCTCTGACAATATCATGGTAGAAGCAAGGAGAAAATATGAAGTTAGGCCAAGATTGAAATTACCAAATTGAAAAATGGATGATGCAGCTAAGAGTGTTTAAGGCACAAGGAAAGAGGAATCCCTTAAGGCCCCAGACTTTAAGAAGCATGTTGTCCCAATTAGAGAAGAACCAAATATTGTTGAACAACCCAAGAAGACCCATGTTTTTGGGTCCAGTGACAAGTGCCTTGTATGGCAACATTGAAATTCCATCCTAACCAGACCTCCTATTGTTGTAAAGACCCCTAAAACAATCTCTCTGGCACCTCTAGCCTTTGACATCAGGCATGAGCTGAGTCATATTCAAATTAAAATTTCCATCTTTGAAGTTTTTAAGAACACCACTCCTAGAAAATAGGTATTCGATTTTATAGAGGTTAAGGACCGACCTCAACCTACAAAAGCCTAGAACTCCCACCTCAAATGTAGTTCAAGCTCCAAATGTTATGAGTCTCATGATGAGGTTCCCTTGTAAGTTGATTTGGATTAATTTGCAAGATGAGTGCAGCCAATATTTTGTTAGGAACTTTTCCACATGGGAATTATAAGCTTACTCCATCTTTTTATATAACCCTATAGCTCCAAAATATTCACCTACATAATTACTTGTATTACTATGGATCTTTCCATTCTTGGATGCCTTTGGAAGTCATGGAAAAGATAGGATTGGATATCACAAGACCATATAAGGACATGTATTCCTTTGACTCCAACAAGAGCAGATTCCTGGGAATGATTAAAGATATAGTGGTCAGGGTTGTCTAGATACCAAGAAAGTTTGTTAAGATGGATGTAATAATTGTGGATGTGCCACCCACATTTGTAATGCTCTTATCTAGACAGTGGGGAACTTTCATGGGTGGGAGTATTAATTTTGACTTATCCTATGCTACAATATCAATATTTGGGGGTTAAAGTCGTCGCTTATATAGAGATCCCAAGATGACATATACTCTCAGCGACTCCCAGAACCCATAAAAATTGCCTTCTACAGTTAAGATAATATTCGGAACTTCCTTCTAAATTATGAATTAACCACAATAGAAGGAAGTGAAAAATCTGATGTGTAAGGAGGATCAACCTGACCCCTGTGGCCTTTGGACCTTACATTTTGATAATTCATGTAAGAAACATGGAAATGGATCATGAGTGCTTCTTCTTTCTTGTAAAAGGAAGGATTTTCGTTATGGCTTTAAGCTTGAGTTTGAGTGCACCAATAATGTGGTTGAAAATGAGGCCCTAATCTTGGGACAAGATACAAAAAGGAATAGGGGTATGAAACTTCTAAAGATATTTGGATATTTTGATCCAATAGTAGATCAGGTCGCATAAGTCTGTAAAACTAGACATCTTAGGTTAAGACAATATAAAAAATGAGGTTTGGGATATGTTTAACAATTTCTTTGAGGCCAACAATATCACTGTTGTCTCTAGGGAAGTTAATCATGATGTTGATATCATCCGGTTGCTCCTATTTTTGGTTTGAAACCCCCTTTAGTTTCATTCTAGATTCTTTTCATGGTAAAGAACCTAATTATTCATTGGTGCACATAGATGAAGTTGCTTCCACCTGCATAAATTCTTCTTTGGTTTGGAAGAAGCTAGGTTCCTGAGAGTTGTTCCCACCAACCATAACCCTACACACCTTTGAACTATTGCCCTCTCCAACCACAAGGGATCTTTCCCAATGTTCCCATTGAACTTGCTGGGAAACAAGTCTTGATTTACATTCAATTTTTGGACACCCTCTTCAATTACAACATGTTTATTGGGGTATGTTACATATATTCCATGAAGGCAGTTACCTCCTTGGTCTTCAACACCATGCAATTCCCCCAAGAAGGTAAAATAGTAACCCTTGCTAAACTTACATGTTATAAACCCCACCCAACATCCAATCCTGGCAATCTATTTCCCACATTAGGGTGTGCTCAGTCCATCCCCTATTTGGTATAGGTAGCCCCAAATTTCTTTCAAGATTTCTATTTAATAGGGGTTTGTGATGGTGCTCTGCCTCAAGTTCACTATATGGGATCATCCCTCATATACATTGTTTAATATTTCATCAGGTCTATTCCAATGGGGATTCCTTCTCTCACCTTTTGAGTTCAAACTAGTAAATCACAGGATTCATCTACCTCCCAAACATGCATGATGATGTCATTTGATCCTTCTATCTCTACCTCACATGTTTTCCATTCTGATGAAGACATTTTATAGGCCATGAATGCCCATAATCTCCATTAGGATGACTTCCATCATTGTTCGTAGTTTCTACCCAACGAAATTCTCATTGGATCAAACAAATACACCATGGAGGTGAAAGTTTTTATTCCACATGAACATGTGTATTGGTTTCAACACCATATTCCCATGCCAGATGCATTTGAGGAGGGGAATTTGGTCAATATTTCCAAAACCATTACCATTTACATTTCCATAAAACCAGGGGTCACTGAAAACATCCTTCTTAGAGCCACATGTACCTTTAAGGAAGTTACTACCTACCAAGCCTTATTCCAGCCCTATCTCACAGAAGTCCCCTCCTTCTCCTGCCCCCTAACTAAGGAAGGATGGGAACTCTAACAAGCCTTTATAAGGGCAAGGAGCTACTCCTCCTTGGATGTGGAATGGTTGAAACCCCAATATGCGCATTATAAAACAAAGAATTTATGTGGATAAAAAGAGACATAAGGAACAACAACGATCTATAGGTCATCTGGGCATCACATCGTTTCATTTATTTCCCAAAAGTTTCCATTTGATAATATTTGAGGAGGGGTTTGGTCTATCGAACCGAACGATTCATAGCCTGGCCTGAAACCCCCCCGCCAAAGCCACTCCATAGAGGCTCTTTAGCCCCTAAAGGGATAGGTAAGAACTATAACCCTTACCTAATAACTAAAAAACTTATTGCTTGCACTCCTTGGTGATCGTAGTGCTCAAGACTCTTCCTTCGCAAACTTTTTTAAGTAAAGTATGTGAAATACGAAGCTCTTTCGCATAATTCTCTTCCCTAAAGTATGCAAAACCTAAAGTCTGCAAAAGAGGAGAAATTCCCTTACTAAAGTCTCTGAAAGACTTCCTATCAAAGCTTCCCCATTATCTTTCTTAGATTTCATACCAAGGAAATAAGTATGGGGACTTAATAGTCAGTATGGGGCTACACTAGCTATTGTAAAAGATACACTAGCTATCGTAAAAAAAGAATTGAATAGGTCATTCAATTCTTCCAAAAACTTCAGATCAATAGCAAGATAAAGCCCTGGTAATCAGTAGGAAGTCATCAACGACTCATTGATAAATAGGTAGGTGCGGATTTCAAACCTTCTAGCTTAGGATCTCGCTAATAAAGCTACTCTTCTCCACTTCCCTCCATTCTCGTTCGCTCTACACCCTTTCGCGTGGGTTGTTTTGAATAAATGAGTTAATGGGAAGTAAATTCTCTCTTGTCCACAGAAGGTAAGGTTACCCCTATATTTACTTATTTGGTGGGGGGCCGATCGAGAGTTCGCTTACTCACCCTATATTTCTTCCTATCAAAGAGCTAGCTAGAAGGTAAGGTCCTTAGGCAAGAAAGACACTGTTAACGGGAAAAAATAATGTGTGGAGATTGAAAAATATTTGGCCACCTCACTTGTTTTAGGGATTTATCACTCACCTGAGCTCGGGAAGGTGAGGAATGAAATCACTCACCCGAGGAAGGAGGGTGAGGGCTTAAGTACTTATCGATTCCTTACAGGGCCCCAAAAGAATAGAGCGAGTCGTCCCTCCTCCCTTTCACTCTGAAATTGACCACTCTCGATAGGCCATCATTGCTGACTGAATTTACCATCCCGATAGGGTGAGGAGGTGTTAAGCGGGATTGCCTGACCTTCTATCTTAATAAAATAGTGGGGCGAGGCAGCAAAATCGAAGACTAGCCCATCACCCAAGAAGTCAATTAGGAAGGTAATTTATTGCTTGCCCAACGATAGGAGGCCAAGGATGACGAAAATCGAAGAATGAGGGTTCGGAAAGATAGAGTTTGTTTCCCATAGAAAGCATATAAAGTTCAGGAATGGTTTCATTAGGGTTCTCTAAGGCAGGGCGGTTGGGTGTGTATCGAGATACCCATTTAAGCAGGTAAAGAGAGCGTATAGGGTGACTCCCCCACCCTTAATATTGTTTGAAGAATCGGGGGCATTTCCCTCTCTCTACAGCTGCTCTCGGAGAATCACCTACATAGCACATGAGTCTTCTAAGCCCCCATCTTTTCAAGCACCCAAGCTAGCAACACCAACAAAGCAAGCACCCATAGGCGCGGTACCACCAGTAGATTAAGTTTCCCAAGCTCACTTAGTTTATTCAGTAGCCAGCGGTTGGAGCTAACCTGAAATTAGCATGGATAGGTAAAGGGATGAGGAGCAGTTGGTCGACTATATATGCACTTGATTTGGGATGGAATCTTACGGGCTCTATTACATTTGACTCAAAGGAGAAAGGGCCCTGCCTACTAGATCTGCAATATTTCTTACCCATTCAAGTGCTATATACTTATAGCTGACCTAGGTTATGCCAACATATTTTTTAGCTGACACTCCCAAAATCGTTGTGGGTTAAGCAGGTTAGCCCTTTCCCTCTCTCTATTTGTCCAGGAAAGTCCCAACCATTTGATTGAGTGGACATAAGGGAGCGAATAGTTCCAATTCAATGTAATATTTGGCTCAGGCAGATAATCCATTTTACAAGTAAATATGCTACCTAGGTATATATTCCCAAATTTTTTTAAGGAATTTACCAATATCATGAGCCCAAGTAAGGATGAAACAGAAACAACATCATTAGTCCTATTTGCAAGTTGATCCAAAGCTGCAGCGCCTGGAATTGAAAATCTAGCTGGTAAGTGTTGTGTATATAGAGACAATGGAGAGACTTATACTATTCAGATCCACGTGTGGGATGCTCGTTCGCTAACGGACCCCCTAAACCTTCTTCCAATTGATCAACTTGGACAATCACTTTAGGCCGTGTTGGTACGATCACAAAGAAGGTATGTTTTGGTGTGAGCGATCTGGGCTTCATGGAATTAGTCCACCAGTCTATGATTAAGATAGGATAGATCTTACTGGGGGCTTAACAGGCTCTTGATCTGGGGGAATGTCACTGGCTATGGAACAGGACCTGGGATGGGCTATGGAATTCAATATGCATCTTGATCTGGGTCTAGATAAATAACGGGGACAAAATAAGGGATCTGAATATGTATTTGGTTCAACCTCTGCCTATGCCTCTTCTTATGCTACTTATACGGGTGCAGGTGGTTATCGAAATTG
>JASDQU010380217.1:0-11218 GCA_032191745.1 Picea mariana | reverse complement strand
CAGTACCAAATACTGTACACTGTGATTTTTGCACATCTACCATAGATACTACTAATAAATGTAGAGCGTTGGATGCACTTGCGAATAGGTTAGATTGAACAACATTCAGCGTCAATGAAACCCCTCAAAGACCAGGAAGAGGTCGAGGAGGTGGAGCCAGAGGAGACTTCAGAGGAGAAAGAATCGGGGGAAGAGGACCAAGCAGATTCTATAACTGTGATGAGAAAGGCCATATGGCTAGAGAATGTCCTCATCTGAGGTGACCATGGTGCTCTCAGTGCAGAACCAATGGGCACGCAACTGAAGATTGCCCAGAAGTAATTGCAAAATGGGAAGATCGGGTATGCCAATGAGGAACTAACCTCATCAGTTCAAAAATCAAGAGATTTATTAGAGGACAATTTCCCAACCTTAATATTGTCACTCGAGGAGTGGCAAAGACTGGAGTTGATACTGATAATTTACCTCAGATCCATAAAGCAACACCTAAGGAAGACAGGTATGATCCTCTGAAACAAAAGTTGTTCTTTAAAGATGCCATAGAAGTATTTCAGAATATCCCTAGCCCTGAGATGCAAGAGAAACCCACTCAGCCTATTGTTTACCCTAAGATTGCAGAAGTCCCTGCTTCACCCCCTGCACCTAGAAACCCTGTAGCCTCGATGAGACAACTTGAGCAACCAAAAAAAGTAGTCGACCTTTGGTTTCAATTATTTTGTGATATTCTTGGGAATGACCAATTAACAGAAAAGTTGTGAAATGCGCTATACCTAGTTTTAGGGAATGAAGAACCCACAAAAGTAAGAATAAGGACTAATCTTCGTGAGAAGAGTACTCAAAGAGTGCAAAGAAGGAAAGTATGAACTAGAAAAGACTTTAAACTAGTAGCCCAACTAAACGAGTTTGAGATTAAGGATGTTATGTTAGATCTAGGATCTGATGTTAAAATACTACCTAAAAAGACTTGGGAAGCCTTCGGAAAACCCCAGTTGACATATTCCCCAATTCAGCTAAGAATGGCCAACCAAATTGTATTTTCCTAATAGGAGGATTGGATAATGTGGAAATAGATGTTGTCGGATTGAAGACTAAAGCTGATTTTGAGGTGATCGAAATCATGGGGAATAAGGACCCTTATCCTACTCTACTTGGTATTGATTGGGCCTATGAAAACTATGCAGTGATCGACCTAGAGAACGACACTATGACATTTGAGGCAGATGGAATAAAAGTGGTTCAACCCTTGGATCTGTATGTAGGCCCTAGATATACTGAATCAACAGACAACAATATGGAGGGAGAAGACTTGGATCAGTTGTACACTGTAACAGCAGGAACAAAAGAAGATTAGATAAATCCTACTGCTGATGGATTAGTAAGTTGGAGGAGTATACAATCAACGGACGAAGATTCAAAATTGTCATTTGACAGTTGGCAGCAAGGCTCATACGAAAGATTCTCAAGAAGACGCGCAACTGTCAGGGCAACTATATGGGTTAGAACCGAGGTCAGAGAGCACCCAGTATATGATGGTACCTCGAGACTTGACATTTTTCTGCTCAGCATGGAAGAAAAGGTAGTGGAGAATCAAAGGATCTAAGTTCTGGATTTAGCCCTCCAGGACACCCCTGCCAGATGGTGGGCCAATCACAAAGACTTACTAAAAAATTGGGACGATGTGAAGCAAGCTATCAAATGTAGATTTCAAGATAAGGAGTAGCTGGAATCAGAGATGCAGATGGGTTTCCGAGTTGTGCAATTGTTCAACGAAGATTCTGATCCTAAAGCAGATATTGAACAATGTGTGACACAGTGGCAAGTTGTGGAAATACCATCTGTCTTTTGGGTTTAGGTATTTCCCCACTCACTAGGTCCAATCCCGAAAACTTGGTCACACATGAAGAAACCAGAAGACGGACAAACAACTGACAAACATTGGCAGATCACTTTTGTAAGGAATTCTCGTTTACAAGTAAGTACCTTGAGCTTGAAGTAGTCCCGCAAAGAATTAAAGGATTCCTTTTTATAGATAATAGTAAACAAAAATCAGACCTAGTGGTATGTGCAAAGCATAGCCGAGAATTTCAGACTAGTCTTCACTTAAACTTGAACAAGAGACCTATAGAATGCTATAAGATTGAGAGGGATTTAGAAAGCCCAGATGATTTAGAAGAATTGAGAAACTTAGCCATTAAAGAGACAGAAGGGAACAAAGAAATCCAGAACATCATACTTAGTCAGACTGATGGTTCTTATAATCACCCATTGAAGTTGCACAAAGTCAATATAGGGACCACATAGCAACCTAAGATAGATATAGTGGGAGATAATGGGATGAGCAAACTAGTCAAGAAATATAGAGTTTGTTGTGAGAATATGAGGATTTGTTCCCAAAGACATTTTTCAGAGTTAAAAGGGATCAAAGAAGTTATGGGAGAAATGAAAATTGAATTAAAACTAGGATCAAAGCCTGTGAGGCATAGACCATACCGCCTTAACCCCAAAGTGAAAGAGAAGGTTAAGAAGGAAATAGACAAGATGCTGGAAGCTGGACTTATTTTTGCAGTGGAAGAAGCAAAATGGGTCAGCCCAATAGTCATCCAAAGAAAGAAAGGTACAGAGGATATTAGGGTATGTGTAGACTATATAAGCCTTAACTCTACTTGCGTGCATGACCATTTTCCAACACCTTTTACTGATGAGGTGCTAGAATAGGTTGTGGGGAAAGAGTCTTACTCATTTACAGATGGATTTTCAGGGTATCACCAAGTAAGGATTGCTGAAGAGGAAAAAAAGAAGACCACATTTATAACAAAATGGGGGTCATTTGTATACAATGTGATGTCATTCAACCTAAAGAACGCCCCTGATGTTTTCTCCATGATTGTAATAGCAGCTTTCCAAGAATTTATTCACAATTTTATAGAAGTTTATATGGATGATTGGACATTATATAGTCTGCTCAAGGAACATGTAGTGCTACTACGTCTAATGTTTGACATATGTAGGGAATTGCAGATATCGTTGAACCTTAGAAAATGTATCTTTTGTGTTCCACATGGAAATTTGTTGGGCCACATAGTATGATGAGAAGGAGTATTGGTAGACCCAGCCAAAGTTGCAGTTATTGTGAACATGCCACCACCTATGAGTGCTAAGCAGTTGCACTCCACACCGAGGCACACATGGTATTATCATACGTTAATAAGAAGATATGCAAATATCACTGCACCGCTGGAAAATATACTAAACAAGGTCGAAGTATTCCAATTGACCCTAGAATGTGATAAAGCGATTGAGACCCTGAAGGAGAAGCTCAACACAACACCTATTCTAATATTTCCAAATTGGGAAAATGAATTTCACATCCACGTAGATGCTTCAGGCATTGTCTTGGGAGCTATCTTAGTGCAACCAGGAGATGGATCCATGGATCATCTTATCTATTTTGTGAGCAAGAAGTTGTCGCAAGCTGAGTGCAACTATACAACAACAGAAAGGGAGGGTTTGGATATAATTTACGCTTTTCAAAAGTTTAGACATTATTTGTTAGGTTCTCATTTTAAGTTCTTTACTGATCATTCTGCATTAAAATATCTAGTTAAAAAACCTGTGTTGGAAGGGAGAATTCGCAGATGGTTGCTACTGTTTCAAGAATTTTCTTTTGAAGTGATCATTAAGCTTGGAAGATGTAATGTAGGGTCTTATCACCTGTCTAGATTAGAGTCAGGGGAAAGTTGCAGAGCAGTTGATGATTAGCTCCCAGATGCAGACCTATTCCAGGTTGAGGCCATACCAGAGTACCTGGAATACATAGTAGTCTTCTTAAGCACGTGAGCCTGCCCAGAAACATACTCCACAACCCAGAAACGCCATATGGTGGTTGGAGAAGCGAACTATCAGTTGATTGCAGAGAAATTATATAAATTGGGACTAGATAGTATCCTCAAGAGATGTGTCTTGGATCATGAAAGACAGGATATACTGTGGGAGTGCCACAGTGGAGTTGCTCTTCAAGGATGAAAATACATATGGTAGATCATGCGATGTTTGTCAAAGATTGGGTAAGCCATCACGACGAGATGAATTACCACTTCAACCAATTCGAGCTCTACAAGCATTTGAGAAGTGGGTGGTTGACTTCATTGGGCCGATCAACCCCACAACTAAGCATTCAAAGGATAGGTACATTATTACCGCAACTGACTACCTTACACGTTGGGTTGAGGCATCAGTTGTTCAGGATTGTTCGACCGATACTACTACTAGGTTTGTTTTTGAAAATATTATTAGTCGATTTGGATGTCCTAGGAGTCTGACCAGTGATCAGGTAGATCATTTTATCAGTAGTACCATAGCAAAGCTTACAACAGATTTCTTGATCCAACATCATAAAAACAACCCCTACCACCCGCAAGCCAATGGAACAATAGAGGCGTTTAAAAAGATTCTGGAGAGAGGGTTAACGAAGGTTTGTTGTGCAAACAAGGAAGATTGGGATGACAAAGTTCCAACAGTACTATGGGCTTACATGACAAACTCAAAGAAACTCCACAAGTACACGCCATTTCAGCTAGTTTATGGGAAAGAGGCTGTGGTGCCTGAATAATTGATTGCTCCAAGATTGTACATTGCAGAGATCACACACATGTCGGAGGAAGAATCCTTTGCGCAGAGACTCATGGAGTTACAAGAACTTGAAGAGACCGAGTTTTTAGTAGACTTCTATCAGTCAGTTGAGAAAGCAAGGTAGAAATCTTGGCATGACAGACACATTAAGACTAAAATATTTGTCCAAGGAGACAAGGTCCTACTCTATGACAATCGATACCAGAAGCATCTAGGCAAGTTGCGCATGCATTGGTTGGAACCATTTATAGTTGTAGAGATCTAACCTTCTGGAGCAATCCGACTTGCGCAACTAGATGGTATGCAGCAGCCAGGATGGGTGAATGGCACTCGCCTGGAACCCTATATGTCTTAGAATTGAGCCAAAGGACTGTTTCTCTAGTTCGAAGGAGCATGTATAGTAGTTAGATTTGAGTTTTTCTGCAATTTATGTAAATTCGATTAATAAAGTCGATGTGTGCAGTGTTGCGCCGCGACATGTAGTTCATTTCTTTTCTGTCTAAGTGTTGGTTGATACATAACTTCTTGCTCAACAGCATAGGATCATAAGCGTCAAGAACCTATTAATGACAACCATTAATATGATGGGGACCCTTTTGTGGTCAGAGGGAGAGTGAATCCGAACGCAATTTGAGTCCATGTGCCACACGAACCCAATCCAGTCACAACCTTTATTACTATTACGGTACCCCGTTTGAATTCGGTTAAGCCATAAATCCGCGATACGCGAAGATTCCATCATTATTCACATCGAGATTCTCATCCGTGAAACGGTAAGGTATGAAATCGACCACGTACCTGTCCAACTTGCATAATAAATGCCATAATCACCCAATAGGATTTACCCTGTTAACCAGTCTCGTTGGACAACTCAGATCGAAGTTGCATCTATAGGGTAATGATGAATAACAATTATTACTGAACTTGCCAACTAAGCCCGAGTATAAGGTTTTGAGAACTCGTTGTAGGACACATTGTTTCCCAGAGTGTACTTAGATATTTATGAATTCTGCAGAGTGAGAAAGACTGTGTAATCCCTCGACCAGTTTTTGTGATCCCCAATCCTTGTTTCGCCCGTGGAATTTGTTGTTTGTTCAAATTCATGATGCCAAGAGCTACAGGAAGGTGAAACATCGTTTCCAAAGATGAAGTACGAGATGAGCCCTTCGACCCCTGAGTTGAGGTCATGGGTGATCTCAAGGGGAAGTTGGAGCAAGTCGTGCTCCTCAATCTCAACTTAACAGACCAAGTCTTGTTCCCCCAGATGAACATAAACGTTTTCTGGAGTATCACTCCAATCGAGTTGGGAGGCATGCAGTTTGTGCCAAAGCCCGAATTTATCAACTTGTTCAACTGAACCATCATGAACCTTAGGGACTTACCAGTGTTCGGTACCACTAGTGAAGTTGCGAGATGCACCAAGTTCCTGATCAACAGGGTGCATGATAGAAGTATGTGGTTATATAGGAGATATCTAATCGATGCAGAAGACATCCACCAACTTATTGGACTATCCCTCGAGAGAGAGGACGTGTCCAAAATATTCCAGGGTCCCAGCAAGCACGGGAAGAAGAAAGGGGAGCCCAACCTATACGAGAGGTTCCACATGCATTAGGGGGGAAAACAACTAAGATCGACCCCTTACTACCTGAGGTGGTCAGGACTGGCTACTACATCATAGTTAGCAAAGTCACGAGATCTTACTACAAGGAAGAATGAACACTGGATGCATTATCAGTGGCAGATTTTTGTGTCAATTGCGATGTCTTCAACTAGTGTAGCTACCTGTTGGAGGAACTACTTGTGGCTTGCGAGGAAGCCCAAGAGAAAGGTGGTATCTTCACATATGGATACTTCCTGCTTGCGTTTTCAATGATCAAGTCGACGCCACCTGCTAGAAGACCGTTGGCGCTAGCAGATAAGGGGAACCTAGCAAAAATGTTTGAGCCCTGGCATTCAAGGGCGGACTCGGAGAACACAGCCTTCAACAACACATCGTTCTCCAAGTGGTACAATAGGCTTATTGACACAACACATAGGTTGTGCATCCCACAGAAGATCCTCTACTGCAATATGAGGAACATAGCTTTGAGCATGAACTGACACCATACAGTTGTGTGGCCAAGGTATGCCAATAGGGAGGAATTCCAGTCTCGAATGTTGTCATTCTATTTGGACGAAGAGGCCTTCGACAAGGAGGTGATGTTGTGGTCAGGAGTCAAACGCAACCCACACAAGCCAGAGATGCACTATGTTTTGCCCGTCGAGCTACTAAAGAAGAAAGGTAAAGAAGCAGGGGTAGGACCGAGCTCAGGCCCATAGGCACCGAAGAAATAATCTCTTGCACAGAAAGACTTTGAAGAAGAGGAGGAGATGCAACCATTGGAGTGTAAGAAGAGGACACTGTCGATGTTCTTGCAAATGCCTGAGCAAGTTGTGTTGACATGAAAGGATGTCAACGAAATCTTTAGCACTGTGTTCATTACAAAACTGGTGGCTAAGAAACTCATAACGAGGATCTCGCCGAGCAAGGTTCTGAATCCCCAACCCATCTCATTCACCGTCCCACGCACCCGCTCAACAGTTCTAGCAACCCCCATCATACATATTTAGAAGGACCCCGAGCCTAACATCCATCCATCCATCCACCATCATCCCTGAGGACCCTCCATCACCACTACAACTGCAGTCACCACCTCCAAAAATCGACGGTCCACCCCAAACCAATGAGCCAGAACCCATGCAACTCGATCCCCCATTAATACCCGAGCAGAGGCTAGAACTCCCAAAAACAATCCTAGAGTTACCCTTGCAGAGACCAGAACTTCCTGGTCCAAATATAGAAGTACTTGAGCATAGGCTACAATTGACTGGCCCGAATGCTGAAGCTCAAGACCAACATATTTTACCTTTTGTGCGACATAAGGACACTCCATCCTCAATGAATATGCATACAGTGGCAAATATGCAAGTCCAAAGTCCCCATCACACTTCCTCAATGACAAAGGTTGAGGGTGCCATGGGCAGCACAACTCTGAAATTAGAGGTACATAAAGAGGTGGAGATACCAGAGGTTCAAAAGGAACCAGAGACAACTTTAGGGCAAAGCACAATGTTAGCACAAGAGTAGATGGAGCTAGTTCTCCAAAACCCTCAGTAGTGCGCAGATTTGCTGCAACTCTGCCTGGCCAGAACAAAAATTCTAACGCACCTACCATCAGCGTTGAGGTTGAGGCTTGTGCCAGGATCATCTACAGGAGAAGAGGAGGTAGAGACTCCCTCAGAGCACTCAACAACCAGTGGACTTCCACTGCAGGTCCGAGCACCCAGAGAGGCTACCCCTACATCTCCTGACCTTGCACGGTGGCCAATAACGCACTTAGTTGGATTGATCAGAGCCTCAACTGATCAATTTGAGCTAAGTCTCCAGTAGGCCAAAAGGTCTGCAGAGTTTGTAAGGGAGAAAGTGCTCCTTGCACAAGCATACAAAAACATGAATAACACACCAAGATCCAAGTGGAGAACAGACTGGAAAGAGTTCATGAGAGGCTTGTTGAAGCTTGGTAAAAAATACGGAAGGTTTCACCCCAAATACTAGAATCCAGTGATGCAGGAAAGCCAGAGCATCAGATCGAATTACTCCAAGGGGCATGGTCACAATTGGCCATTTGCACAGAGCATCTGGAAGTGCAACTACGACAGAGTTAGCAAGAAGCAGAGCAACAACCTCGAAAGATGCAGGACCAGATGGAGAAAATAGTGTTAGAAGGAAACAATGCCCAACCAACACTACACAAGCACACAACTGAGTGCACAAAGATATTCAGAGAAGTCAATGATTGGATGAGAATCATCGCTAGGCACAACCAGACTTTGGAGGATGTGCGCACTAGAATCCAATTGTTGAATGAAGAAGTTGCAAATACTATGGATCCGCTGGAGAAACAACAAAATTTTGATCAAATTCAACAAGCGGACAATGAGCTAAACGCTTAGTTTGAGGCACAATCCGTAGCCAAGAAGGAGCTACATGACTTTCGACCTATCATTCAGATAGTTTACATGCAAATGCACAAGGTCGATGCAACAACATAATCTGAATGGAACTCTTTGGTCGCATCCAATCCCAAATAATGTAGCACACGCGACCCAACAATTCGTCTCCGAGGCCTCAATCCTTGCGAGGAAATAGCAGGATAAAGTGTTGAGCTTACATGAAGTCAATAGGAAGGCCTTGGAGTTGGTCCCAGAGTTGGGCCCTTCATTTGACAAGGCAAAGAGAGAGAAAGCACAATCATAAGAGGAAAGTAAAGAAGAAAAGAAGGACAAGGGAAAGCAATAGTTGCTCCTAGAAGCTGTGAAAGAGCTGAGTACTTGACTCGAGGGCAAGTTAAGGCTTGTGGTCAGAGCCTATTGGGCCCTTCATTTTTGGACTTGAAGTTGTGTAAGAAGGATTATAGTCCCAATTTTGGTTTATCACAAGTTGCGCAAGCTACATAAGAAGCTGGACAGTGGAGCAAGGAAAAGTAACAAAAATCGGTTGTAAAAAAGGTCAACACAACGCCAGGAAGGCAAAAGTAGTTGCAACAGAACAAGAAAGCACGTGATCCCAAAGCCAAAAGACCCTACTCATCTTATATATATGAGATGAATACGATTTTAAAAGGGCTCTCCCCTTGTTGTTGTTGTTATTGTTGATAGGTTGGGTTTTAGTTCTGTAAATGTAATCTGTATACAGTTTTGGGTAAAATAGAGCTCTGCGACATGGGTCCAGAGACAAAAGTCTATAACAGAGCATTACTTTGTACCTCTGAGGTTGTATCTGACAAGTCTGATGATAATATATAAAGAAGGATCCAAAATTTTGAAATATGATGCATCACTATGTGTTTCTTCTTGTGGGTTGTATCTTTACAGTACTTCTTTATGCTTCATAAGTTCCATACGATGTTTCTGTGTATGAATGCTTTTCGCAACTTAAGTATCTTCAGTTCCTGTGTGGATGAGCTCAAATATGTTATGTATTTAGCCTATCTTGCACAAGATCATGGTGAATCTTGAAGGTTCTGTGAACCCACCTAGGTATTCTCCTTTCCCTTCCCTATCCTTCCATCTTGGTTGTGCTTCGGGTGAGACTTATTCTCTTCAGAGGAGATGAAAATGCCAATGCTCTAGAATACACGATACCTTTTGTTGGTAACCTGAGAAGAACCCTGGTCTAATCAATTTTGCGCCAACAAGACACACAAGGGATCATGGGTTTGACGCAAGGTTTGGCCTGAGTAGGATATTCTTCTACCAGACTGAGTTGCCTTTCTGTGCGCAGTATGATCTAGAGTATTACCCCAGTATCTCTTTCCTCAAACTCACTGTGTTGCTCCTCTCTATCAGCCATAGTCCTCTTCCTACTGTACTGAAATCTTTTTCCACTGTGCAATACCCCAATCTGTTCTTCTATCACACATTCTTCTTGTCTCGACATCATCAACACACCTGTTCCTCATTCATTATTCCCTACAACACTTAGACCATTCCCTGGTCAACACCCAATCCCCCTTATGCACGAAGGCACTTAGCTGCCAGGGCAATCAGATTCCATCTTCATAACACCCTTATCACATAACAACATCTTAATCCAAGTAGATAATGACTTCAAGTATCTTCCGTGGAGACCCTTAAAGAATTTCTTTTCAACAACACTATATGACTGAGTACAATCTATAACAAACTCAATAATGTAACCTCCCAATATACTATCCACCCATAAATCAACCGCACATGATATCTGATTGCTTATAGTATTAACTTCCTAGATAAACTCAGGAGTCCAGTTCCTTGGAACAACAACACATAATGTTTCATTCTGTTCAACTAACCTTTGTATCCACTCAACTAAAATATTTGGGAAATCAACAAGGAAAATTTCAAGTAAATCTGTAAAAACATACCTCTGTAACCATTTCTTTATGTTGATCCACTATTTCTTATTCTAATCTATTGGAAACTTGATCTCCTTCATGTCCAACCATTGTCCAATATCCTCCTTATTTGGTCTCCACATTCCCCTCAGTTGCAGATCCTAGTGTCGACATTGAAACCATTTGTTGGTGCACAATGGGTAGACCCAAGGTTCAACATTAAATCACCAACAAAACCCTAAAGATATCATCCCTTTCGGCATCACCCATAAGCAAGTGAAGTCTCACCCAAGGTATATATGGGGACTACAGGAACCCGGTTTCCGCAGTCATGGAGGAATAAGAGACGTTCATCATATTCGTCACACTTAATATTCATTCATTCTACCTTACAACATTCACGAAGAACCATCAAAACAAATCACATATTCATATCCACTATTCAGACATTATACGTGCACTATAAACAAAACATAGAAGAAACACATAACCACACAACATACATCATAACAAAAATATTTAACGTGGTTCACCCCAAACTGGGCTATGTCCACAACGATAGGCTTCTTAGATTATCATTCAACATCATCTCTTACAAAAGGTGTGCACTGCGCTCATAAATGATATCTCAGTTTTACATGCATGCCCTTGTCATTCATGCCTACAATGCA
>JASDQU010380215.1:665-11175 GCA_032191745.1 Picea mariana | reverse complement strand
TTAGTATAACAACAACATATTCTGACCAAAATGAAACATAACATCCTTTCTAAATAATGTAATTTGTAAAATGGTACATATACCATATTAAATCAAGTATTTGTTTCTTATTAAATTAAGAATAGAATAGATATGATTTGAAATCACATAAAAAATTGCTCAAATGTTTGTGGGAGACATTTGATAGAAGAGATATAACTTGAAATAGCATAACAAATTGCTCAAATGTTTGTAGCAGACATTTGTTTTTGGACAAGGACTAGGAGTTTTTATTTAAGTTGAAGATTTCCTTAATCATAATAATTCAATTTCAATAGATCATTGACCAACACATTCATTTTTTGTGCAAAATAATATTCATTCTCTGTGCAATGCACTATTTTAAAAATAATACTAATAGACTCATATCCTAATCCTCGAAGAACATGTCTCAAGGTCATCATGAACCAAAAATTGATAAGAGAGAAGTAGTTTTCCATTGCCCGAGCTCCTTTTTTCAATCTCCTGTGAATTTGCTCCTTTGTCTCTATTTACCTTTATTATAAAACACAAAACCCAATGTTAATTAAACTTTCCATTCTCCATTTGGAGATGATACAATTCATTTAAAATAATATAAAAGAAGGAAACATATAAAAAGCATATAAATCATTAAAATACTTTAATTTTTAAAGTTTTTCTTTTGTATAGATATTGTAGTGGAAGAACATTTAAGGATGAAGGCATATCTCTATAAAATGCATAATTTGCGACAACAGAAAGTTGAAGCAGTGTTCCAACTTGATAAAAAAAATCTAGCAACAACAATGGTACCAACAGCAATTCCAAGCAAAAACTAACTTGATAAAAAAAATCTAGCAACAACAATGGTACCAACAGCAATTCCAAGCAAAAACTATGGGCGAATGTGGGGAACAACTTGCTCTCCACCCAACCAGTCCTTCAATTAGAGATTGAGAGCCCCCTAGCCCTCAAATCACTAAGGTTATATGAGAAGGCAAAAATGGGTGAACAGGGCAAGTTTGACTACTTTCAAGCTCTTAAATGACTATTTATGGGTGACCCACTATCTTGACCAAGTTGCTCTCATCACAACATCCATAACCACCAGCCACAGCTCGAAGGAGCATAGTATCCTCAACCTGATCAAGAAATTCTATAAGCTAGCCAATCCCATCAAACAATGGTGGGTTGTGCATCTTAGTTTCAATCAAACAAACCTCCTTAATTATATGGTTGTGTGCAATGTTGAGTACTGGGCTCATGATTCTAGTATCGCCAACCCTCCCACCCCATTTCAGAATGTAAGTTAAATGAACAAACACTATGCTAGCTTACAAGGCCAGCTATTGTGGGATTTACATCATTGTACATTCCAATTGTATTGTCATAAATATCCTAAATTACCAGATTATTGAGATCCTCCCTTACCATTGAAGATGCTATCATCCATCGATCCTTCCATGTCGTTTACTAGTTGTGTGTCCTTGAGTCCCTGGTACATATCAATAGGTTACACCACCCTGAAACCATTATTCTCAAAGGACATATTCCATGCTTGAGGTTGATGATTGCATCATAGTCATATGTCCATGCTTAAGCATTTGTTGAAAATCATAATAAAAGACAAAGTGACAACAAAAAATGTTGGGACAGCAAACTCAAGTTCGTCCTGTTGGCTAACTGACTCACTAAGAATAGTCTGTTTGAATTAGGACATAGTTGGAATATGAATTGGTGGTGATTGATTATTAGTGCATGATTTGTGACAGTCCAATAGAAACAAGTACCTAACTTGGTAATTCTTTATTATTCTCTAAATTATTTGTTTGATTCTATAAAGGTTTCAAGGTTATAAACTAATTAAAAAATAGAAAAGGTCAAAGTAGTTCTACAATCCACCTATCAAATTATCAAAGGAATTATATAAGTGAGGTCGTCAATAGGCATACAACGATAGTATATGAGAAGGGAGTCAGCATATCTGGGAAGGAAACCTTCATCACAGTCATATCAGAAAGAGATACCAACTCGTGTTATTAGATGGTGAATCGGAGGAAGGGCTAGACCCACAATTTATGTAGAAGGTACTCCTCGATCGTTTACTCTTTCTTTGTTCGGAGCATGATCGAATTGGACCTCTCGAGTTTACAGAATCTAGTATTCTTTCAATACGAATCTTTTTTCCATTATTATTCATATTACTAATGAACAATTACTCCAAATATTCCCTATCTATTCCCATTTTAACAAATAAATTGGAATAGAATGAGAACATATTTACGATTGTAAGAAAATCCATTTTGTGGTATTGTGCACCAGAAAACAATTTCATATACAATGGGAGGAGGATGAAGGGCGAGGACAATCGCGACGATTAGAAGAAACAAAGACGAAAATCGAGCCTCATATTTTACTAACTACAAAACTAAGGCCTATTGGATAACACTCTTAGTGTCCCAACTAAAATATTATTAGGAAATAGGGATCATGGTAACAAGAGTTAAAGGCACATTGCAAGGCCAAGAAGGTTGTCAAGAGGCAAAAAAGGAGGGCCAAGAGACTAGAGGTAAGGACGTCAAAGGCCAAAAAGGGGATCGAGAGATCAAAAAGGGAGGTTGAGAGGATAAAAAGGGAGATGGTGAAGGCCAAACGAGGATCAAAGAGAAGCCAAAATACCAACGGGTGCATGAGAGGACAAAAGGAGAATTGAGTGGTTGAAATGGACATCAAGAACTCAAAGTGAGAAAGGAGGCACAAAAGGCCGAGTTTTCTAAGGTAAACATTCGAGAAAAGAACCAAAGGATTTGTCACTAAAAAATAGAAAAGGAGAAATGGGGCACGAAAACTTGCCCCCAAGGTAGTGGAGGTGGCTACAAGTGTCAACAATAGGAAGATGCAGTAGGAAGGTCTACCCACAAGGCACAAAGGGTCTAGGGGGACACAACACAAAGGAAACAAGGGACTAACAATGGGTTTAAGTTTAACACACACAATCTACAAATACACTACAAATGGGAGAGGAGAATGACTCATGGATGAGACTACCTATAGCGCAAAGACACAAAACTACAATGGGAAATGTTACAAGTGCAATTATTTACATCAACCATGCAATAAAGCAAGTCACTGGCCAAGTTTTTTAAGTTAAACATTCGAGAAAAGAACCAAAGGATTTGTCACTAAAAACTAGAAAAGGAGAAATGGGGCAAGAAAACTTGCCCCCAGGGCAATGGAGGTGGCTACAAGTGTCAACGAAAGGAAGCTACAGTAGGAAGGTCTACCCACAAGGCACAAAGGGTCTAAGGTGGCACATCACAAAGGAAACAAAGGACTAACATAAGGTTTAACACACACAAACTACAAACACACTACAAATGGGAGAGGAGAATTACTCCAGGATGAGACTACCTATAGCGCAAAGACACAAAAATACAATGGGAAATKTTTAAGTACATCAATTGTGCAATAAAGMAAGTCACTAGCRAGGCGACAACAATTGTAATGGAAGAGTAGGCTRGAGTTGTTGAAATGGACTTGGGAATGCAAAATAGAAAAGAGGTGGCATGTTCAAAGKTTGCAARTYAAAGAGTAGCTCGGGTGGGGCACAYCACTGTTGAATTTTAAYGCTTAGCTCATGCACATGTGGTTTATTTCAATTTAGCATGTACTTGAACCATAAACAATGCAGCAATACCATACACAAGTGTTGCAATAACCAAGATCACAAGAAGAATAACTATGAACAAGAACACAAGAGTTTATCCTGGGAAAACCCTTCTCAATCAAGGGGAAAACCCAGCAATCCTTTGCTATAGAGTCAAGAGAAGATCCTCCACACACCACCAAACCCTAGCACACAAGAGGGTGCTTACTTGACCTAGAAACTTGCGCCCAAGAGAGATGCACACTTCAGTCGTACAAGTGTTGTTGAAATTATGAGATGACAAGTGAAGTGAGTGAGATCCACAATTGTTGATGATTGCAGCATCATGAGACATCCTCCAGGATACGTTCTCCTCTGAGACTGAGTTGAGTCAACCTGAGAGGGAGCCCTGTGTTGGGCATACCCACGTGATAGGGCATCGTTCTCCTCTGTGTGAGAGTTGAGTCCTCCCCCAGTGGTTGGGGCATCGTTCTCCTCTGGAGAGTTGTGGTTGGGTGTGCCCATGTGATGGGTGTATCGTTCTCCTCTGTGTGAGTTGAGACGATGTGGTACTCGAGATGATTTTGTTGAGTATGACGTCCCTGTGGTTGAGCACAGGTGGACGTGTCCCTAGTGGTTGAGCACTAATGGACGTGTGGATCCCTTGCTATATTGTCTAAGTGTAAGATTTGCTTGTAACCCTAATTGTGATGTAAAGGGTACAAGTCAGCCCCACCATAAGTGAAAGATAATTAATGATTATAGTTATAATTAATTATATTACTAAGTTAATTAGGTCGGGCCTATTGTGCCAATAGACACCACTTTTGTTGTGTCCAATCTAGTATAAATAAAGGTGATTTCCCCATTGAGGAAACACACTTGTCACTTGTCATTTGGAAATTTCAGCAAGTACATTTTAGGGATGAAGTGCGCACCTCTCTTGGGCGCAAGTTTCAAGGTGGTAGAGCACCCTCTTGTGTGCATTAGGGTTTTATGGTTGGGGAATCTTCTCTTGAGAATATAGCAAAGGATTGTTGGGTTTTCTTCCCTTGAGTAGAAGGGTTTCCCAGGATATATCTTGTGTTCTTGTGCATGGTACTTCTTCTGATCTTGGTTATTGCAGCACTTGTAAATGGTGTAGTTGCATTTGTTTATGGTTCAAGTAAATGCTAAAATGAAATAAACCTCATGCTTGAGCCTAGCATAGTGAAAACTTAACATGGTATCAGAGCATAGGTCTTGAAGAAGCCATTGCACAAGCTTCAAGCAAGTCGTCCTCTCTCTTCTGCAGAACCGTACGGCCCTCCTAGGGTTTCCAGAAAAAGGTACGGCCCTCTCTTATTTGGTGGTTTCAGCACTTTATACCAAAACGTTGGGGCTAAAAATTGCATAGGGTGTATGACCTCCCTCGGCGCACCTCCAGCAACTCTCAGATTGCATTTCCAAGCATTTTGGATTTTTGGCCCTAGGGTTCCGCAATTTTCTGTAGAAATTTCAATTTTTGGGTTTTTGCACCTCATTGAATAAGTTTTTCCGCTTACCAATGTTCTTCTGACTTGCAAGGCTTATTGTTGGCAGTCATAAATCCAACGAAACCTAAGATTGCTAGCCTAGCCTAGCCGTTAGGTTTCCTAGCCTAGTTTCTAGGGGTTTGTGAAGAATCTGCAAAAAATGATGAACAGAAGTATGGTGGAAGATAGGCTTGATGAATCAAGCAACTTCAGTCCCTGGAAGACAAGACATCAGAGAGATGAAGACATCAAAGATGAAGCCTTTTTATTCATATCAGCACTCTCTGGTACGATCCCTACTGATAATGATATTTGGTTAATTGACATTGGTGCCTCCAGGCACATGATCGGTTATAAAGATCATCTCTCAGATCTTGTTGAGAAAGATACCAGTCTACATGTTGTACTTGGAGACAATGTTAGATATAATGTGAAAGGGGTTGGAACTTCTACATTCCAACTAGATTTTGATATACCCCTTCAATTGAGTGAGATACTATATGTACCTGGGATGAAAAGAAACCTTGTCTCCATTTCTGCCTTAGAGGATAAAGGCTACAAGGTTACCTTTTCTGAAGGAAAAGTTCTTGCATGGCACAAGGACTCATATATGAATTATGCCCGAGTAATTGGTGTTCGAGAAAACAACTTATACAGGTTGACTGTCCGACCAGTCCAGGCCATGTTACATGATACTATTAGCTTGAGTGAGCTATGGCATAGGAGACTCGCTCACATTCATTATAGAGCCATTCCAGCTCTAGGGAAAATGGTAACAGGCCTTCCAGAGATACAGGTTCAACATAAAGGTGTTTGCAGAGGTTGTGCTCTTGGCAAGAATGTCAAGGGATCCTTCTTGAGCAATCACAGCAAATCCAAGGGAGTCTTGGACTTGATACATTCAGATATGTATGTGATACTATGTGCTCTTCATAGATGATCACTCTCGAAAAACATGGATTTATTTCTTGAAGACCAAGGATGGAGTCCTTGCAAGATTTCAAGAATTCAAAGCTCGGGTTGAGAACCTGACCGTAAGGAAGATCAAGGTACTAAGATCAGAAAATGGAGGAGAATACACCTCCAAGGATTTTAGTGATTTCTGTATAGAGGCAAGGATCAAGAGGAAGTACATAGTTCCTTATAAACCTCAACAAAATGGGGTTGCAGAGAGGAAGAACAGAACCATCACTGAGGCAACCAAAGCAATGATACATGATCAGAGTCTACCTATGATTTTGTGGGCAGAAGCATCCATGACAGCAGTATACATTCAAAACAGGAGTCCTCACCAGATTTTGAAGAATATGACTCAAGAAGAAGCCTTCACCAGAGTGAAGCCTGAAGTTGGACACTTCAGGATATTTGGGTGTCCAGTATACTTTCATGTACCCAAGGAAAGGAGGTCCAAGCTAGACCCTTCAGGCAGAAAGGGTACATTTGTGGGATACAGTAAATCTTCGAAGGCATACCGGATCTACATCCCTAGTCGGAGACAGATTGAGGTGAGCATAGATGTCATCTTTGAGGAAGAGATAACCTTTCGAAGATCCAGAGAATCTCAAATGGAGATTGACAGCGAGACAGTACCTTCTCCCCCTTCAGCAATTCAAAGGGAGACAGCCATTGTTCCAGTCAATCCAGTTGCTCCAGTTGATGTTCCCAGAGACATTGCAGTAGGCCATAAAAGGCCTGCCTGGGCTCGACAAACTCTGCAGAAGGCAAAGGGACATGCAGCTCCTCAAGGCACATTCCGAGAGAGCAAGAGACCAAAGAGATTTTCGAGCTATGTTTCAGCCATGAGCCACATCATTAATACCAAACCTTCTTGTCATGGAGAAGCAGCAGGTCAGCAGGTATGGCAAGATGCCATGAGAGAAGAGTATCAAGTCCATCAGGAAGAATGATGTGTGGGATATTGTTACGAGACCAGAAGGGAAGACTGTAGTGACTTCCAAGTGGATCTATAAGATCAAGCATCCAGTTGATGGAATTGTCGAGAAATACAAACGAGATTTGTATCCAGAGGATTCTCACAGGTGGAGGGAATTGATTATGAGGAGACATTTGCTCCAGTAGCCCGATACACTTCCATCCGTACTATCATTGCACTAGTTGCATCCATGGGTTGGAAACTACATCAGATGTATGTAAAGATAACCTTTCTCAATGGTAAGATTGAGGAAGAAGTTTACANGCAAGGATATGCCAATGCAGATTGGGCAGGGAGCGCAGTGGACCAGAAGAGCACATCCGGTTGTTGTTTTAGATAGTACCTCACTCAACTGAAGTGGTATGTCAAAATCTAGTTGGAATGTAGAAGTTCCAACTCCTTTCACAGCATATCTGGCATTATCTCCAAGTACAACATGTAGACGAGAATCTTTCTCAACAAGGTCTGTAAGATGTTCTCTGTATCCAGACATGTGTCTGGAAGCACCACTGTCAATTAACCAAGTGTCACTATCTGTAGGAATCGTACCTGAGTGTTGATATGAAGAAGAATGCTTCATCTTTTGTGTCTTCATCTCTTTGATGTGATTCTTGATCAACATCGGTAGTGGATGCAATTTTTCTTCCTTTCTTCCTGGTAGGACAATTTCTCGCAATGTGTCCATACTTGTCACATCTGAAAGATTGAATCCTTGATATGTCTTTTCTCTGTTCATGCTGTTGAAGTCTTCTTGTCTTTGAATGCTTTGTTGAAACTTCTATTTCTCCTGCCTCTTTTTGTATGAGAAGCGAGAGCTTGATTATCGTCATGATGGGAGTCTAGCACTCCTCTCGCTATAAGTCTAGTTTCCTCCTGGGTGCAGTCTGTCCATAGACGATCAAATCCAGGTAGATCTGCTCTTCCATTGATAAATTGAAGAAATGGTTCCCAATGTCTTGGTAGAGCATTGAGAGTAATCATGACAAGTTCTCTGACTGATATGGTTTCTCCAATGGCACCTAGCTGATCTTTGATCTCTGAGATCCTCATGAAGAAGGTGGAAATGGTGTCAACTTTCGTCATCTTGATGTTTTGAAGTTGGTGCTTCAATGTAAGGGTTTTGTTTGTATTGTTGCTCTCAAACATATTCTTCAATGCATCACACATCTCATAAGTTGTTTTCAAGGTAGCAATACGAGGTAGTAGATGATCTCTTATTGAATAGATGATTATCTTTCTTGCTTTGACGTCATCTTCCTTCCAATCATCCTTCTCTTCATCAATAGTTGTTTCTGGTAGAGTCTTTTCTATCAAACTCAATAGGTCATCCTCTTCCGGGGTAATCTATAGTCTTGATTTCCAAGAACTGAAGTTGGTTGATCCATCAAGCCTATCTTCCACCAAAGTTATGTTCCTCATGGTTTGCAGATTCTTCCACAAACCCTAACGGCTAGGCTAGATAGCAACCTTAGGTTTCGCTAGACTTATGACTGCCAACAATAAGCCTTGGAAAGTCAAAAGAACCCTGGTGAGCTGCAAAAATCCTTCAATGAGCTGCAGAAACCATAGAGGTCAAAATTCTGCATAAACCCTAGAAACCCTAGGGGCCAAAAAACAAAATTTCTCGGAATTGCAATCTGAGAGTTGCAAGAGGTGCGTTGAAGGAGGTCGTACACTCCTATGCAAAAATTAGCCCCAACGCTCAAGTGGAAGGTGCTGAAACTGGCAAAAGAAGGAGGGTCATTTTTGTAGTTGCAGCAAGAAGGTGACGGTTGGCTCTTTAATAGCTTGTGCAATGGCTCTTCAAGAACTCTGCTCTGATACCATGTTGAATTTTAGTGATTAGCCCATGCACATGTGGTTTATTTCAATTTAGCATGTACTTGAACCATAAGCAATGTAGCAATACCATACACAAGTGTTACAATAACCAAGATCACAAGAAGAATAACCATGAACAAGAACACAAGAGTTTATCCAGGGAAAAACCCAGCAATCCTTTGCTATAGAGTCAAGAGAAGATCCTCCACACACCACCAAACCCTACCACACAAAGGGTGCTTACTTGACCTAGAAACTTGCACCCAAGAGAGATGCGCACTTCAGCCGTACAAGTGTTGCTGAAATTATGAGATGACAAGTGAAGTGAGTGAGATCCACAATTGGGGATCTCCTCCTATGTATACAAGACCTGACACAGCAATAGGTGTGTCTATTGGCACAATAAGGCTGACCTCTTTAACTGAATAATATAATTAATCTTTGACACAATATTAATTATCCTTACATGGTGGGGCCGACTTGTACCCTTTACAACACAAATTAGGCTTACAACAAATCTTACCTTCAGACAATATAGCAAGGATCTCTCTCATCCTCTAGTGCTCAGCCACTAGGACATGTCCACCTGTGCTCACCCACATGGACGTCACACTCAACAGATTAACTCAACTGAGTCCACATGAGTACCATCTGAAGAACCATCTCAAGCCGACTCAACTAAGTCCATAGGAGTACAAGACAGGAGACCATCTCAAGCTGACTCAACTCAGTCCAGAGGAGTACAAGGCAGGAAACCATCTCAACTCATCTCAACTCATTCCAGAGGAGTAGACAAGAGACCACACGTCATCACAACTCAGTCCAGAGTCTGATGTCCACCCATCACATGGACACACCCAACACATGGGCTCTCTTACAGATCGTCTCAACTCAGTCTAGAGGAGAACGATCTGGAGAATGTCACACGATGTTGCAATCATCAACCACCACATAGGGTATGCAAACTGAGCAACCTATTGCAAGAACTAGGAAACCAAAATGAGAAGCCAACGAGAGGAAATAATAGGTCAATGGAGGAAATTTGGCAAAAATTGTTGTAAAAGATCTTAGGTTATTAACAATGACATGAGGATATGGATCCTCTTATAGAACCTTCTTGACCAAAGGATGCACCAGTGCAATAGCAAGGAATCGAGAGAGGATCTTGATCAACTAGAGAGGAATAAGAAGTTTTGACTAAAGGGACTTGGGGATACAAAATAGAAAAGAGGTAGGGGATTCAATGGTTGCAAGTCAAAGGCTAGCTAGGGTGGGACACACCACATAAGGTATGCAAGTTGAGAAACCTATTGCAAGAAAGGGAAAACCAAAAGGGGGAGGCAAAGAGAGGCAATAAAAAAATTGGCAAAAATCACCATACAAGATCCTAGGCTATTAACAACGATAGGAGGTTATGGATGCTACTATAGAACCTTCATGACCAATGGGTGCACCCTTGTAATAGCAAGGAATCAAGAGTGAAACTTGAACAAATTGAGAGGAATGTGGAGTTTTGACGAAATTCAATATCAATGATCACATAATCTCAAGATCCCTTTAGGTTAGTTGAGGGTATGTTCTCACTGTTTAAGTGTG
>JASDQU010380213.1:0-11151 GCA_032191745.1 Picea mariana | reverse complement strand
ATATACTCTACTCTACTAGGAGAGGGTCAAGGGGAGAGGGGGGTGTGCTCCCATAGTAGGTGAAGAACATTCTAGGCATTGGTCTTCATATGATGTGCCAAGATATATATATATTCTAGTTTAGGCCCCTATATAGATCGCGTTGGTGAAGCGATCTGCTTGATACCCACTTGTTTTTTCTACTACAATTATACAATTACTCAAGTACCCTATATAGATCAGGTTGGTGAGGCGATATGCTTGATACCCACTTATTTAGTCTGTAGAAGGTATAGTGTTTATGTAGGTGTATCTATCTAAAAGAAGATCCGCAATATTTTTTATTTGTCATTTTGATTGGTCAGGCAGGGTGGTCTACCAAATTTACCACTTTATTACGTTTTTGTTGGCTTGGAAAGCTTAGCTTGTGCCCATGATGTTCTGACTGAATGCGCATGGAAACATTGTCTTCTGCTTCCTCTTCTTGTAGGGCTAAAGAAAGTTTTCTTTATGTTGAATTTGTCATAGTTTTGGGGACTGGGTTTATCTTTTACTTATCCCATGCATTCATATCATGTTCCAAAGGCCTGACCATATTTCATCGACAATTGAAACATTTACATCCTTCTTCAAATTTGATTGTTTCACGAGCTATGTTATATGCCTTACTTTTATATTTCGTTTTAATGCAACATGTCTTGGACCTGCTAAAGTTCAACTCTTATTTCTGTTGCATCAAGAATTTAGTGGAACTAATTTTTACTTCTTTTGACTTGTTTAAGAGTACTTGTATTTCCTAGTTTATTGCTTCTGTGAGTCCTAGATGTCAAATTCAGAGAGGCAAAGAAGCAAAACAAGAAAAAAATAGAGATAGACGAAAACAGTGGGGTTTTTACTTAACCCTTCTCACTATTACCGTTAATATAGATTACAATGAAATTAATAATACACAATGTATTTCAACGGATCTCTGAGCAAACTGCAGAAAATACTAACTCAACTGAGAGACTAACTAAAGTCTAACCAAACTACTTTGATGCATTGGCAGAAAATGTGACATGGATATTAATTCTAACACCCCCTTAATCTCAGTTGTTATATTAATCAACACTTACTATGCTCAAGTGTTGTCTTTCAAATTCAAAAACAATTTTTCCTAATGGTTTTGTAAATATTTTTGCGAGTTGATCGATTGATCCACATAATTGAAGATAAATATCACCATTATTGACAAGCTCTCGAATGAAGTGAAATCGAGTGTCAACATGCTTGCTTTTCCCATGAAACACATGATTCTTTGACAATGCCATGGTTGAGTTTTTGTCACAGAAAATAGGAGTTGGCTCCTTTTCCATATGTGCTAGATCATTTAAGAGTCTTCTCAACCATACTGCTTGGAAACATGCTAAAGTTGCAGCTACATACTCCACTTCTGCTCTAAATATTGCAACTATGGGTTGTTTCTTCGATGCCCATGAAATCAAATTTGTTTCCAAATGAAAAGCAGAACCAGATGTGTTTTTCCTGTCATCTATGCTTCCCACAAAGTCACTGTCTGTGTATCTTGTAAGTGAATGATATTCAGAAGTTGTGTACCACAAACCGTAGTTGATTGTCCCAGCAACATACCTTAGGATTCTTTTTCCAACTTTCTAGTGAGAATCCTTGAGGGATTCCATAAACCTGGAAACAAAACTTACTGCATACATTATGTCAGGTTTGGTTGTAGTAAGATACATGAGACTACCTAATAGCCTTTTATATGATGTAGAATGAACTATTGGTCCTTCATCTTGTTTGCTCAATTTTGTTTCTAGTGCTATACAAGTTTATGTTGGCTTGCATTTATCCATTTTAAACCTTTTCAAAATGCTTTTAGTATACTTTGGATGAGAAACAAAAATACCTTGGTCAGATTTATCAACTTCAATTCCCAAAAAGTATTTCATGAGACCAAGATCAGTCATCTCAAATTCTATTTTCATGGCAGCTTTAAATTCTTCTAACATAAGATTACCTGTGTAGAACATGTCATCAACATAGATACAAACAACGAGGATGATCCCTTCTTGATTTGATTTTGTATAAAGTGTGGGCTCAATACTGCTTCTATTGAATCTGCTATTGATTGGGTAAGAGTCAATTTGACGGTACCACACTCTTGGAGCTTGCTTCAATCCATACAAGGCTTGCTTCAGCTTGTACAATTTATCCTCTTGTCCTTTGACCTCAAAACCAGGTGGTTGATTTACATATACTTCTTCTACCAAAATGCCATTCAAAAAGGTTGACTTTACATCTAATTGGTAGACTTGCCATTTGTTTTGACTTGCAGTGGTTAAAATGGTCCTTACTATATCTAACCTTGCTATTGGAGAAAAGGTTTCGCCGTACTAGATTCTATGCCAACTTGTTGAGAGAAACCTTTGGCAACTAGCCTTTCCTTATGCTTCTCTATCTTTCCTTTTTCATTAAGTTTTGTTTTGTACACCCACTTGACACCTATGCTGGTTTTGTCTGCTGGTATAATTGACAAGATCCCAAGTTTTGTTCCTTTCTATGGATTCAATTTCTTCATTCATGGCTTGTACCCAATGTTCCTCTTTTATTGCTTCTTCAAAGAAAGTTGGCTGATAGGATAGTAAGGCAAAATGAACTTGTTGCTCAATGTCATTGTTTTGCTCATAAATTTCCCTTATGCTTCTTGTTCTCTAATTTTCTACAGAAGTAGATGATTCACCATTGGAAGAACCATTTACAGAGTGTTCTTGTTGTCTTTGTACCTGCATTCTTGGCAGTCATAGTGGATGTGCTTGTTGTTCTGAATTTCAAGTTTGTTCATCAATTTGTTGCAGTGGATTTTGACTATCAAGTGTTACATTTTCTTGCTCACTCCATGATTTGTTCTCTAAGAATTTGACATCCCTGCTTACCAAATTTTTTTTGATGACTAGATTATATAATATGTAGGCTTTTGATTTTTCACTGTATTCTATGAAGATGCATTTTTCACTACTGTTGTTAAGCTTCTTTCTTAGCTCTTCAGGAATATGTGCAAAAGCAATGCAACCAAAAATTATGAAGTGAGAGACATTTAACTTTATGCCACTCCATGCCTCTTGAGGTACTTTATCTTTTACACTTGTTGTCAAAGATCCGTTCAGGATGTAGAGTGAACAAGTAATAACTTCACCCCAATAGTCATTGGACAAATTCTTTGCTTTGGGCATACTCCTAGCCATGTTCATGATGGTCTAATTTTTCCTTTCAGCCACTCCATTTTGTTGTGGAGTATATCTGGTTGTCATTTGCATTATAATGCCATGCTATTTACAAAAATTTGCAAAATCTTTTGAATTGTATTCTCCTCCTCCATCTAACCTGAGCACTTTCACAAATTTACCACTCTGTTGTTTTTCTTCAGCTTTGAATTCTTTGAACCTTGAAAAAGTTTTAGTCTTATTTATAAGAAAACAAATCCAAATTTTCCTGCTGAAATCATCAATAAAGGTCAGAAAATAAAAACTACCACCAATTGATTGGGTTTGCATTGGTCCATTGAGATCTTTGTGAATCAATTCTAAATGTTCTTTTGCTCTATGGGAGGATGTTAGAAAGTTGTCTCTCTTATGATTTCCAAGTATACAACTTTCACAAGGACTGTTTTGTTCATTCAAAACAGGGAGACCTTTGACCATTGAGTTTTTTTGGAGAAGACTAAGACTACTAAAAGGGATATGACCAAACATAGCATGCCATAATAGAGTCTCGTGTATGTTTGAGACATTTTGGGCATATGGCTTGGACAAATTGACTCTTCTTAAATTTAATGAAAACATTCTATTCTTGGTCATTTGAATTTTTGCAATGAATTTCCTATTGGGTGCTTTATCCAAAATTAAGCAAGTAGAGTTGTTGAATATGACATCCTAGCCATGTTCCATCAATGGTCCTACACTTATGAGATTGTGTTTAAGGTTTGGAACATATTAGACATCATGTATGTCTGTCTTCTGATCTTGTTTAGTTATAATAGACACAATACCTTTTCCTAGAGCTTTGACTTGAGAAATAATTTCAGATTTGATAGAAGTATCAATGCTAGAAATCCATTCTTTGTTACCTATCATATGATTACTACAGTCGTTGTCCAACAACCAAAGGTCCTTGGAGTGACCTTTTTCAGAGGTATGGGACGAAAGGAACATTGATTCAAAAGTTTCTCCTTCATTGTTGGAGACATTTGCTCTACCTTTGTTTTGATCTGTCTGCTTTTTTCTATGTTCACTATCGTAGTGACTGTTATCACCAATTCTTGCAAGGGGGGTGTTTCTCTCCAGTTTCGGTCCCTTGGTGTAAAGTGTGAAGAAATGGGGTTCAAAAACCCACTTACCCTAAGTTTGGGGCGCAAAATGCACATTTAGTTAAGCAGCAGGCAGATATGGGCGGCCAGAATCTGCGCACCTAGATTTGCGGTCAGGATTTAATTCCAGACCCCCCTGTCGTTCTATCTTTAATGAAGGGGGGGTCCGGAATGAGCGCGTGGATCTGGGCGGCTGGGATTTGCCTGCCCAGATTTGTGGCCCAGATTGAATTCCAAACCCCCCTTGCCATTCCGCCTTTAATGAGGGGGAGGGGGGTTCGGAATGAGGCGGTTTTCCTAAGCAGGCCCCCCACTGACGTGGTGCCTTCTCGTACTGTTGGCCCCTCTCCCACCTAAAACCACTTTCTGCTCTCCCTTACCGCCTCCCTCTCCCATCGACACTTGTCTCTCGCTTCCCTCCTACCTTTCACCACCTCACGCCAATTCCCCCACTCTCCCAGGTGTCATGTCCCTTTCTTCTTCCTCCCTCTTATCTTCTAACACCTGTACCTCCCTGTTCCACACCACTTCCGCCTGCGTCGTGTCCCTGCTCCCTGACCGGTCGCTTTTTCGGCCATCGCGTCATCTTCCTATGACACATCACCCTGTGTCTTGCCCATACCCCGTAGCATTTTTCGTCTGGTGTCATAGCCCCTGTCTCTCCGCCTCCTGGCTCTCACACCTCAGAGCCCATGAGTTATGCCACGTCTGTCCACATGGCCCCCCTTTAGCTCATCGTCCTCTCACCTTCTGCCATGTGTTCTCTCTCCTTAGCACACCTTCCACCATCCGCTGTCCCCTGCCTCCGTGTCACTTCCACATGAGCGCCCCTCGTCTCACCTTCACACTGTTGGCACCTTCGCCCTCCTCGTCCACGTCTTCCATCTGGGTCCCCCCGCAGCAGTTCAACGAAGCAGCAGACAACCAAAGATAGATCACCACATCTTGCAGATGCAGGTTTGACTTGGGTCTCTGAGCTCTCTGATCCCGATGAAGCAGTTATTCAAAGTTGGTAGAGGTGGGTGAGACATCGTCTCCTCCCTTAAATGGAAAGGCAGAAAAGGACGGGTTGTGGGGAAAGACCGTCATTCAGCCTGACAAATATTGCTTTTGACAAGCGACTGCACGCGCAGTCTGCCCAACATCTGCATGCACAGTCTGACCGAAGTGACCTGAATGCAGTGTCTCGAACTCGCTGTTGTTGTTTTGTTTTGAATATATGTAGGCATTTTTTCCATTTTGTAAAGGATCGATGGTAGAGCTAAGCTCCCTACTGTAAAGCTTTGAGGAAGCACTGGTTTTCCTGGTTATGTATTTGTAGGTGAAACATTCTTGTTTAATGACAGTCAGCTTCTTTTCGCCTCTTTGTAAATTGTTGTTTTAAACACTCGGAATTGGAGTATCAAGTCGAGGATCGTGATGACGCTATGATGGTCTGATTGTAGTGGTATCCTGATCATTTTTGCCCAGCTTCCTGTATCTTTTTCTTCCACTTACCCTGAGTAGCTCATTGGAAGATCCAATCAAGTGGTTACAGTAGCCATCGTGATGCAAGGTTCGATCCCGACGTTGCTGTAACTGTGTCATCCAGGCATATCTCAGCGTCTTGTTCTTTCTTCTCCAGGCTGTTTGAAGCTTGATGCCTATAACAGACCTTTGCAGTCTCTCTCACCAAGTCTTCCTCCCACTCACCCTGATTACAACTTACTGACTGAAGTTAGATTAAGACCTNATAGCCTAGTCTAGGGTTCTGAGTTAAAGCGACATTGTTTCGAGTTCGTTCTCTGTCGATCACCCCTTTTACAAATCGTGACATAAAACTGATGGGCGTCGGGCTCTGCTGCTGCTGCAATCCAGGAATGACTTCTGACGCTAACATTTATGGCGCCGTTGCCGAGGACGAAGTTGAAGATTTTCCCTGGGTAGAACGACAATGAGCTTCTAATTCTGAAGGTGCATCAGACATCAGAACCATTGAAGATTGCACTTGCACCTGGCGACTCCTCTGAGGAGATTCCACCTGGTAACTCCTCTGTCGTAGTGCCTCTGGTTACATCTGGTAGCCGTTGGGAGACATAAAGTTTAGCTATGGTCTTTGATGGTGAACAAAGACTGGACACACTCATTATGCATAGCATTCACCTGGCGAATCCACATTTAAAGACTCCATTGGAGGGGATTCTGTTGACAGAAAGAAGTCCATGTCGAAGGGAAAGACCAGGTATCAGTTCATGAGCTTCCTGCATGAAGTCCTGTATTTATTTATTAGCTCATTCCTTTCTTTCCCTTTACTTATAGAGAAGTTTTTCCTCTGCTTTGTACATTTCGATGTCCTTGAGTCTCCTCTTATTCACTCGGCCTTGGAAGAAGAAAACATACCCTCTTCTTGTGTTGTAGATATTGATCTTGTGTCTTCACCTCTGCCTATCCATGAAGATGAGATCTGTATCACACCTCCTCCTGAAGTTGAGCGCCTTTGTAGTCCTGAGGAGGTTGAGAATAATTCACAGTCTTCCCAGACCTTGTTACCCCCTGTTATTCCTGCCGAGCCTCCCCAACCTCTTGTTGAATCCCATGATCAGCCCACTGCTTTTCAGATTAAAATAAAAAATAAGTTGTTTAAACCCCTGAGGCTGCCATGTCACCTTAACCCTTATCCTCATGATTCCTTTGAGTATCTTCCTCGGTTTTCTGGGGAGGATCATGTTACAGCTGAGAGGCATATAGAGGCCTTTGAGAACTTTATTGATCAGTTTGAGATCATTCACGAAGATGTGGTCGTGAGGTTGTTCTCACATTCCCTGTCTGGAGATGTTGTTGTGTGGTTTAGATGTCTGGAGGCCGGTTCTATTGGTTCCTGGATCGAACTGTACCATACATTTTTAAAGTGTTGGGGTGAGAACAAGTCCCTTGATCAATATTGGTCTAAGTTTAATGCCTTGAGGAGAGGGGAAGATGAAGCCTTGGCTGCCTTCAATAGGAGATTTTACAGTGTTTATCATAACATACCTGTGGAGATCAGACCCACAGAGACTTCTGCTATGGTCTACTATATCATGGCTCAACATCTAGAGCTAGTCTTCCTCCTGAGAGAGAGGAAATCCTCATCATTGACACATCTGTTTGAGGATGCTAGAGAGGTTGAAGAGAACATCAGGGCTAGTAGGTGGGTTCATAAGCAGGCCAATGTGCATATACAGGAGGAAGAAGACTGTTAGTCTGTTCCAAATTTCGAGCAAGGATATATCAATTATGGATTAGATCTGGAACAAGAACTAGGAACTGCAACTGCAGAGGATCAAGAGTTGTTTCCTGATGAAGGAGAAGGACATTCTTTTGTGAGCAGAGAACTTTTTGCAGAGAAACATCCTGGTCTTCTAAAGCAGCCAGGATTCTGTCACATTTCCCATGATCCCGTGGCCATATACATGGAGTCCTACATTTCAGATTTTCTGAAATGTTCTTATAGCATTGGTTCACTAATACTCACAACTGAGTATTGTGTTGTGAAAGATTTCCAAGACCTCACTATAGAGCATGCTCCTTTATTAATTAAGGGAAAACCTTGGGTGGAAATCAACTCTACTAGGCTTGCAGGAAGCACAGAACAGTATAAAGAGGAGGGGTTTAGTGGGGAGCTCATCTCCTATCCAGAGCCTGTTTTTGAGCAGGTGTCACCTGACATCAACCAGCCTGTATCTGTCCTCTGCCAACTTGCGCACTCTGAAGACATCGTGCCACAGGTGAACAATCATGAAGGACAAAAGATGTTTTTTGACCACATGAGCTCCCCTGGCATTAGATATTGTGACACTGTGGGGTCATATATGGAGTTGTGTTTTCCAAAAGCTTTGGAACCTACAAATTGATTCCCCTTCTCAACATTTGGGCGTGTGGACATCATTCTCAGCCTTCTCTTCATTTTGTCATCATACCTCCCTAACATTATGTGGAGCATCTGCAACAAAAAAAGGGATCGAATCACCAAGTAGTCTGGGTGGCTATGGTGGAAATTCGCTTTCACCTAGCCCATGTATATATAGTTTTAGTAGCTTAGGTTTTGTACATAAATAAGCTCCCTTTGAGCAGGTTTGTTTGTTTGTTTTTTGTTTTCCTTTCGCCTTTATAGTCTTCAACAACATTTTGAGCTTGACTCCATAGCCCAACAGAAGGCAGTTGGAACTGCAGAAGGAGTTTTTAGAGCATCACAGGGACGATTCTATCCCCCATGGAGCCTAATGTTATCACCAATTCTTGCAAAGGGGGTGTTTCTCTCTAGTTTCGGTCCCTTGGTGTAAAGTGCGAAGAAATGGAGTTCAAAAACCCACTTACTCTAGGTTTGGGGTGCAAAATGCGCATTTAGTTAAGCGGCACGTAGATCTAGGCGACCAGAATCTGCGCGCCTAGATCTGTGGTTAGGATTTAATTCTGGACCCCCCCTGTCGTTCTACCTTTAACGAAGGGGGGGTGGGGTCCGGAATGAGGCGGTTTTCCTAAGCAGGCCCCCCACTGACGTGGCGCCTTCTCGTGCTGTTGGCCCCTCTCCCACCTAAAACCACTTTCCGCTCTCCCTTACCGCCTCCCTCTCCCATTGACACTTGTCTCCCGCTTCCCCACCTTTCACCACCTCACGCCAGTTCCCCCACTCTCCCAGGTGTCATGTCCCTTTCTTCTTCCTCCCTCTTATCTTCCGACACCTGTACCTCCCTGTTCCACACCACTTCCGCCTGCGTCGTGTCCCCGCTCCCTGACCAATCGCTTTTTCGACCGCCGCGTCATCTTCCTATGACACATCACCCTGTGTCCTACCCATACCCCGTAGCATTTCTCGTCCGGTGTCATAGCCCCCGTCTCTTCGCCTCCTGGCTCTCACACCTCAAAGCCCATGAGTTCTGCCACATCCGTCCACATGGCTCCCCTTCAGCTCATCGTCCTCTCACCTTCTGCCATGTGTTCTCTCTCCTTAGCACACCTTCCACCATCCGCTGTCCCCTGCCTCTGTGTCACTTCCACATGAGCGCCCCTCGTCTCACCTTCACAGTGTTGGCGCCTTCTCCCTCCTCGTCAGATCCTCGTCCACGTCTGCCATCTGGGTCCCCTTGCAACAGTCTAGCAAAGTAGCAGACAACCAAAGATAGATCACCACGTCTTGCAGATGCAGGTTTGACTTGGGTCTCCTTGATCTCGATGAAGCAGTTATTCAAAGTTGGTAGAGGTGGGTGAGACATAGTCTCCTCCGTTAAATGCAAAGTCAGAAAAGGACGGGCCGTGGGGAAAGACTGTCATTCAGTTTGACAAATATTGCGTTTGACAAGCGACTGCATGGGCAGTCTGCCCAACATCTTCATGCACAGTCTGACCTAAGTGACTTGAATGCAGTGTCTCGAACCCGTTGTTGTTGTGTTGTTTTGAGTATATGTAGGCATTTTTGCCATTTTGTAAAGGATCGATGGTAGAGTTAAGCTCTCGACTGTAAATCTTTGAGGAAGCACTGGTTTTCCTAGTTATGTATCTGTAGGTGAAACATTCTTGTTTAATGACAGTCAGCTTCTTTTCGCCTCTTTGTAAATTGTTGTTTTAAAACACTCGGAATTGGAGTATCAAGTCGAGGATTGTGATGACGATATGATGGTCTGATTGTAGTGGTATTGTGATCAGTTTTGCCCAACTTCCTGTGTCTTTTTCTTCGTCTTACGTTGAGTAGCTCATTGGAAGATCCAATCGAGTGGCTACAGTAGCCATCGTGATGCAAGGTTCAATCTCGACGTTGCTGTAACTGTCATCCAGGCATATCTCAACGTCTTGTTCTTTCTTCTCCAAGCTGTTGGAAACTTGATGCCTATAACAGACCTTTGCAGTCTCTCTCACCAAGTTTTCCTCCTACTCACCCTGATTACAACTTACTGACTGAAGTTAGATTAAGACCTCACCTGTTGATGCATAGCCTAGTCCAGGGTTTTGAGTTAAAGCGACATTGTTCCGAGTTTGTTCTCTGTCGATCACCCCTTTTATAAATCATGACATAAAACTGATGGGCGTCGGGCTCTGCTCCTACTGCAATCCAGGAGTGACTTCTGACGCTAACAGTGACCATAGTTTCTGCAATAGTAGCACTGTATTTTGGATTTGTCTGTCCATTTTCTGCCTCTTCCTCTTTGATTTTGTGAGTCTTTAGACTGTTGTGACTATGCTGAGTGATCTTGTGTGGATCTTTCTTTTGCATGATGATTACCTTTGCCTCTTTTAATGCTACCTCTATTTCCTCTGCCTCTGCCTCTGCCTCTGCCTCAAGAAGTTTTGAGTCTTGAAAGCATATTCCAATGATCCTTCTTCCCGGTTGAGTTTAGTTTCATGTGACAAAAGTGATACTGTTAGTTCTTCTACTGAGAAACTAGATAAATCTTTGGATTTTAAAATGGATGTTACAACCATTTCAAATTTCTTCAGTAAGCTTTCGAGGATTTTTTCAACAATCCTTTGATCTTCAATCTGTTCATCAGTAATCCTGATCTGATTTACAATGCCCATCACTTTGGTCATGAACTTGTGAACATTCTTTGTCTCAATCATCTTCAGGGTTTCAAATTGAGTTCTTAATGTTTGAAGCTTTATTTTGAATGTTGAATCGAATACTTGGCTTTGTTTTCTTTCTTCCTCTATTCTGCAAGAGTGATTCTCTGTGCATTTGTCATGGCAGCCAGGTCCGCTGGGGGTGGCTCTGTGAAGCCATTTTCCACTGGTTCCCAGCATTCTTGAGCTTGGAGGAATGATTTCATCCTCAAGAACCAGAAATCATAGTTCTTCCCAAC
>JASDQU010380211.1:0-11218 GCA_032191745.1 Picea mariana | reverse complement strand
CTTGAATATATTGTGATCTCCATGTGTTGATGAATCTTGTATGCACTTAATAACTCAATAAATTAGTAGTAGTTAGTGATTCCAAGAAATAATTTGGCTTGGGATCATTACACTCGGTCACAGCCCATGGTCACATTCGTTCAAGGGCCAAAGAAAAAGGGCTAGTGCCTAAAATTTATTTTTGAAAAACAGAGAAGGGCTTAGAGAAGGAGCCCGTGGGGATTTTGGTTTGTACATACCTACACCTAATGAAATAAAGAAGGCCTATAAACCTAAAGAGAGGATCCATCACAGAACCAAGGGCCAATTCGACTCTGATATGGAAGAATCCATGTTCAGGGATTGCATCACTGAAAAGATAAATTGTTCAAGAATCCATAACTTCTTGCTCAAAACTCAAAATTGAGCATGGAAGCAATGATTGGAAAGGTTTGGGATAGAAGAACATATTTGTTCACCCAGAAATTGGATCTGAACGGTCAATTTCTCAAGAAAATAGCAAAAAAAAAGTCTGATATATTAATAAATCATAATGGTTCATGTTTTCCTTAAATTATTGAGAACAGTTAGCCTAATAAAGTTCTGTTGGTTGCACATTTTTGCAGAATTATAGTTTTTAGAACAAAGTTATCACAAAGTGCAGAGAGATGGATGATGCACAAGAGGCTTACAATCAAGAATATGAAATCAAAGGGATGAACATCCAGTTGGGTATGGAAGGAACAAACTACAATGGACATGGAGAAGAAACAAATGATAACATGAATATGGTAGAGACCATTAGAAATTTGCAGAAGGATGTCTAGAGTCACAAGGCTGATAATGAAAGGATTATGAAAGCCAAAGAGAAGCAAGAAGATTTCAATATGAAGTTAATGAAAATCCTAGACAGAATTGAAAAGAATTTGGATAAGGAGAGTGGCTCTAGAAAATCAGGAATCCACAAGACTCCTGAGGAAAAAGGACGATCAAGGAGTGGTAGCTAACATCACCATCACTCCCAAAGGAATTCCAATAGGAGAGCACACAATAGTTCAATTCCATCCCCTGTTAGGAAGCATAGAAGGTGTGGGGTGGATGAATTGAAATGAGAAATGAACAATATCAAACCTCCTACCTTTCATGGAGAGCACAACAAATATGAAGATGTTGAGACATGGCTCCTAGGCATGAGGAAGTAATTCTAATTGCATAACTATTCTTCTCATGCAGAAGGAAAAATTGTTATTTATCAGCTGAAAGGAAATGCATCCATGTGGTGGGATCAACTTGTGCAAGTGCATCACATAAGAGAGAACAATGTTACATGGAAGGAATTCAAGAAGCATTTTGAGAAGAAATACTTAACCAAGAGGTATTATGACAAAAAGATGAAAGAGTTCTTTGAACTCAAATTGGTCAGCATGACTATTGATGAGTATGAAATGAGATTTTTAGAACTGTTGAAGTATGTATCCTTCATCAAAGATGTGACTGTTAATATTCATAGATATCTAAGTGGGCTTCCATCCTTTATCAGTGATAATATTCAATATGATGATCCCAAGTCTTTGGAAGAAACCATAAGGGGAGCCAAGTACTTATGTGATAAAAAAAAAGGAAATCCTACTTTCTAGAAGGCTTGGGAGGAAAAGAAGAAGTTTAAGAGGGAACATAGGCAGAAGGGGAACAAGCCACCATTTTTTAGAAACAGTCCTCAAGGACAGCCATCTTTTAGAGAGCACATAATGGATGAGGTAGGTGGGGAAAGGCCAAGGAAGACACCCATTCAATGTTGGGGTTGTAAAAGAGACCATAAGTATAGAGATTGTCCTCACAAAAGTGACAAAGTGAGAGTTTTCCACAATGTACAGTAAGAAGACATAGTGGAGGACATATGCAGAATTGTACCAAGGATCTATGCAGCCCTGGATAACAAGCAAGTTGAGTTTCAATCACACATGATTGAAGTAGAAGGTATGATCAATAACCATGCCTTTACTATTTTAATAGATTCAGGAGCTATTCATATCTATATAGATCCTAAGGTAGTGGAAATATTGGATTTTCCAAGAAGCAGACATGGAAAATATTGGTTGGTACAGCTGGCTACAGGAGCCAAGAGAAAATTTGTTGAGCTGGTTAAATCATGTCCACTGGACATGAATGTGTTAAGTACCAAGGCATATTTGAACATCCTGCCATTGGGTTCATATGATTGTATAATTGGTATGAATTGGTTGGAACAACACCATGTTGTCTTAGAATTTCATAAAAATGCATTTACTTGCCTGAATGAGGAAGGGAACCCAAGAACAGTCCAAGGAATTCCTAGGGCAATTATTGTCCGAGAGATTTCAGCAATGTAGTTGATGAAGTGTTACAGGAAGGGTTGCCAAATATTTGCATCCCATATGGAGGAAGCACCTAAGGATAAGGTGCCAAATAAGGAGGATCACGTAGTCCTGAAATATTTTGATGATGTGTTTAAGGAGATACTAGGAATACCCCCAAAGAGAGATATGTATTTCTCTATAAATTTGATGCCTGGAGCAGCTCCAGTATCAAAGGCTCCCTACCAGATCAGTACACCAGAGCTGAAGGAGTTTCAAATGCATCTTGAATAGATTCTGAGGAAGGGGTATATATGCCCAAGTGTGTCACCTTAGGGTGCCCCAGTTTTATTTGTGAAGAAGAAATATGGGACATTGAGGTTGTGTATTGACTTCAGACAATTGAACAAAGTAAATATAAAGAACAAGTATCCTTTGCCAAGGATCGATGATCTCTTTGATCAGTTAAAGGATGCAAGGATATTCTCAAATACTTATCTCAGGTTAGGATATCATCAAGTAAGGATCAAAGATGAACACATCAACAAGATGGACTTTGGGACAAGGTACGGTCATTACGAGTTCACAGTGGTTCCATTTGGGTTATCAAATGCACCAGTTGTTTTCATGTTCTTAATGAATGGTGTTTTCTGGGAATACTTAGACAAGTTTGTCATTGTATTTTTGGATGACATCCTTGTATATTCCAAGTCAGAAGAAGAGCATGAGCATCACCTAAGGATGGTGTTACAAGTGTTAAGAGAGAACCAATTGTATGCCAAATTGAGCAAGTGCTCATTTTATCAGAACCAAATTCACTATTTGGGGCATATGATATCTGAAGAAGGGATAGAAGTGGACCCTGAAAAGATTGAAGCTATTAAAGGGTGGACAGCACCAAAGAATGTGACATAAGTAAGATCCTTCATGGGTCTATCTGGCTACGATAGAAGATTCATTGCAAAGTTTTCGAGGATTGCTCACCCAATTACTTCCTTGCAAAGGAAGGGGGTGAAGTTTCAATGGACAACAGAATGTTAAAAGATCTTCCGGCAATTGAAGCAGTTGTTAACCAATGCTTCAATTCTGAGGATTTCTAATCTAAGTGAAGATTTCATGGTTTTCAAAGAATCATGAAAAGAAGGACTTGGCGGAGTCCTTAGTCAGAATGGATTTGTGGTATATTTTGAATCCAGAAAATTGAAAGAGTATGAAAGGCTCTACGCCACTCATGATTTGGAGTTGGCAGCAATAGTACACGCCTTGAAAAAGTGGAGGCACTACCTCATGGGAAACATATTTGAGCTGAGGATAGACCATAATGGTCTGAAATATTTGTTTGATCGGCCAACTTTAAATGCAAGGCAGAGAAAATGGTTAGAATTCCTATGTGAGTATGACTTTGATATAAAGCACATCAAAGGAAAAGAAAACAAATTGGTTGATGCACTTAGAAGGGCAGTGCATGAACTGCATGCTACAACTATTAGCATGTATCAAACTGATCTTAAAGGCATAGTTTTTGAGGCTGCAAAAGATGATTTGTGGTACATGGAGTTGGTAACAAAATTACAACAAGGTAAAACGCAACAGAAAGTTGAATATTATGAATTTAGAAATGATGGAACTCTCTTGTACATAACAGAATTTATGTACCCAATCAATATGAATTGAGGAGTATGATTTTAAATGAGATTCATAATGTACCTTATAGACACCCAGGATATCATAAAATAGTTGCAATAGTCAAGAGGCAATATTATTGGCCAGGCATGAAGAGGGAGATTGTTGAGTACATTGCTAAATGTTTGGAGTGTCAAAAAGTCAAGTTTGATCATAGAAAACCCGTTGGGTTGTTGCAGCCATTGCCCATTCCTGAGTGGAAGTGGGAAGTGGTGACAATGGATTTCATCACCAAATTTCCCAAAATAAGCAAGCAGCATGATGCTATCATGGTGGTGGTGGACAAGCCTACTAAAGCTTCTCATTTCATTCCTATGAAGGTTATTCACAAGGAAACCAATGTTGTTGATATTATATGAGGGAAGTAGCACGCTTGCATGGCATACCCAAGACAATTGTGTCTAACAGAGACCCAAAGTTTACCTCATAGTTATGGAATGGATTATTCAAAGGGTTCAGAAAAAATATGAACTTCATCACAACTTATCATCCTGAGTCTGATGGGAAAACGGAAAGGGTGAACCAAGTGATAGAGGATATGCTAAGAATGCGCGTGATGGGAAAACCATCTAAATGGGAATATTATATACACTTCATAGAATTTTCCTACAACAATGGGTACCAAGAATCACTGAAGATGAGCCCATTTGAGGCACTTTATGGAAGAAAGTGAAACACACTAGTAAGTTGGGACAACCTAGCAGATAGAGCAATAGTTGGGACATAGTTTCTCAGGGAAATGGAAGAGTAGATGTCAAAGATAAAACAAAATCTGAAGGTTTCCCAAGATAGGCACAAAATATATGCTGACAAGGGAAAAACTCACAGGGAATTTAAAGTGGGTGATCATGTTTTCTTGAAGGTGAAGGCCAACAAAAGTTCCCTGAAGTTGGGAAATTGTTCCAAGTTGGTAGCCAGATATTGTGGGTCATTTGAAATCTTAGAGAGGGTTGGACCAATATCTTACATGCTTGCATTACCTGCATATATGATTATTCATAATGTATTTCATGTATCATTGCTCAAGAAATATATACCTGATGATAATCATGTTATTGATTGGAATGTGATTCAAGTGGAGCAAGGAAGCGCTTTTCAAGTGCATCTTGTATGCATTCTGGATTGGAAAATAAAATAGCTCCAGAATCGAGCCATGGGGCTTGTAAAGGTCCAATGGACCTCGTACGGTCCTAAGGATGCAACTTGGGAGCATGAAGATGCTATGAGGGAAGAATACCTGCATCTTTTTGAATATTTTTGAAATCTTGTTGATATTATGTAAGTAAGATACACTGAGGACAATGCATAAATAAGGGGAGGGGATTGTAATACCCTAAGGTCGAGCCCTTGTTGAATTTTAATTATGTTTATAGGTTCGTGAGCCAAGTGTTTATAAGTTGGGAGGCTTATATGTTTATTAGGTCGGAGAGACTAGATACTGAAGGTCGAGGAGCCATTTTGTATATGTAAATACTCACATCATTACTATAATTACATCGTTGCGTGTAGACCAACCACGAAGAAATATTTATGGGGGACTAAGATCCACTAGGTAGGGAAAGGGATGGGGCTGAGAGGCTGGGGAAAAGGGATAATATTGAGGGATTAACCCCAAGGGAATATTATAATGTATTTTCCTACAACTACTAAGGTTTGGGAAATAACCCCTGTTATCCTAAGTTCCTTTGGGGAGAGGAACTAAATCCAAGTGGATAGAAATGAGCTCCCAAGAGAGCCATGTGTGAACCTAGGTGCATGCAATTTTGTGGGGGAAAATCCATCATTGTGGGGGTTCACTGGAAATTCTTTCCATCCTTCCCATGCACAAACACACTCATGAGCGGAGCCATTTTCCTCCATTGTTGACCTCTGCAACCTTTGAAACCTACAACCCATGAAGCTAACCCATTTTCTTGTGAGGCACAACATGACTGCATAATGCCTGAGCCATATCGCTCCCTAGACATTTTGTTGTTGCTACCCCCATTTTTCTCTGGACTGGTGTGGCTTGTTGTCATTACCATAACCCATACCTAATTTTTCTATTGTGGTTACCCATTTGACTTAGGAGCTGGACAGAAGAAGTAGGTTGTCAGGCATGTGGTTTGAAGAGGCAGGTTTTTAGGCTTGTGGATTGAAGAAGCAGGTTGTTATGTCTGTGAGTAACTCTCTCCAAGTGAGAGAGATTTATAGGGAAGTGATTTCTCCTGGAGGGAGTCCAGCCATAGCTACAAAGCTCTGATAATTCCTGATCCAACATGTTGTTGAAGCCTTGGAAGGGAAGTGGAGCAGTCGATGGACTATGGAATAGTGAAGGTGCATATTCCCGAGGTGGGATAGGCATGTGGGGAATGAGATTCTATGAGAGGTGGGCATAAGTAAGCTCTGTTGAAACACTAAGAGGGGGGGTCAATCAATATTTCCCTTTTTCAATAATTAGCAGTTACTTTTTTGTTTTGTTAATTACCATAATAGATCAACAATAGACTTGTTTGTAAAATCAATTATATAAACATAATTAATAGAAATTACAAGGCTTATATGAAGAATAGTGAAGGACACCAATCCTTTTTAGAGCACCAACTCTAGGAGACACAAAACCCCTTCTTCATGTCACCAACCCTAGGAAGCACCAACTCCCTTGTATCTTTAGGGAACCAACCCTAGGAAGCACCAAACTCCCTTGTATTTAGGGCACCAACCCGAGGAAGAACCAACTCCCTTGTATTTAGGGCACCAACCTTAGGAAGCACCAACTCCCTTAACTTACACTTAAAGGATATGAATTATTTCGTGCTCCTCCCTTCCACCCTCACTTCATAAGAATCATTAGTTCTTCTTCTCGGAATTTGTTGCTATTTTAATCTTCTGATCTAGACTATAGAGATGCTTTATTCTCACCATTCTTTCTTGTTTATATATTCTTCCAACTAGTGTGAGCTATGAATCATTGTGTCCCTTTATTTGGACCATCACACCTCTTCATCTTAAATTAACAATAATCTCTATTATTATTCAAACATCATTGTGTAGGTTGTTAATTCAGTGAGAGTGATTTTAAATCAATCACACGTATGGATCGATTTCTTTAAATTGATTCTATGTCTCTACAAATGTTGCAGAAATCAAATTATGTAGAGGTGCTTCCTTCAAACCATGTTTTTCGTATGACCATATGCGTAGAACCACGGGCTTATTAATTTAAGTGTTTCCTCTTCTTTCACTCTTATTTATTTATTCCATACAACTCCAGGTGGTGACCATATTCTAGGCCAAGTGAGTGATTGAACACTTATCAACATCAATGGTCACGTTTTAATATCACGATGAGATGGACAATTGTTGTTTCCTCTGGTACTTTGTGGCTTCGGGGGTTTAAACTTCCCATTCTTTCGAGATAAAATTTCACCGAAGTGTTAATCTTTAGTTGACATGTGTCCATAGATTTCAATGGTCCGGATGTTATTTTGGAGCTTTGATACTCTAGGACTCTAGGTTACTAGAACTCTCACTAGTCCAATTCCTCTGGAGTGAAAACCTACCGAGTAAGTCATAAAGCAATGGTGATTGCTTACTATTGGTTAACACCTCTTCTTACATTATCCTTCCTCTATACTTGATCAACAACTATGGATTAATAAAAGGTTAATATGGACGGACACTATTTACTTTGGGACTCTAGGACTTTGGGGGTTCGGAGGTCCAGGTTATCGTTGTTCCAATTTCCACCAGAGTTGGTCAGCACTAGAGTTGACTATCTCCTGATCTAATGGTCATGACAGAATCTGGAGGATATTAGATCAACGATTTACATTGAATTCGACCTTTGGTGCTTCGAGTACTTGTTGGTTTCCCCCGAAGGACAAACTCCCGAAGAGACGTAACTTGTTGATGTCACTGTTGACTTGGCACTGGACGAGTGGATGCCACATGTCACCTAGATTCGTGACTTAAATAACCTAAATTTATAACTGGACCAAGACACTTGTCACCATATGATTGCGCTACATGTCCTTGCTGATGTGGTATGCTAACATGGATCTCCTGATGTGGCACATGTCCTCCTCCTAGATCTAATGGTCGTATTTTCAACTGAATTCTTGATCCAATGACTGTGATCAACTCTTAGATAAACGATCCATATTTATTTCAGCCTTCGGGTCTTTGTTTTATTCATTTCCAATTCTCAATTCTCCCGAAGAGATATTCCCCGATAAAACTCGAGCAACTTGACTTCATATAACGGTCGAGAATTCTCCCGTAGTAGATCAACGATCAAGGATGATTTTTGAACCGGAAGCTACACAATTGTTAACTCAACCCTTGCATCCCGCAATGGTTCTCCGTCATCGATTTTCCCTTACTGAGATCCGATAGTCATGAATTAATCGAATTTTTGATTTGAAGGTCCTCCTCTGTAACTCCCAGATCTGACAGTCCAGGTTTGTCCCAAAATCTACATCAATGGACATGATTCTCCCTCGATTCTTTTGTAATTTTACTATGGGGATTTCACTCCTGATCGTGTTTCTGTAATGTGCTTTCCCTTCTAAGATTTTTGGTATATTCGTCTGCATGTTTTTTATATCATTTCAATGCACTTTCCCTTCTAAGCTTTTGGTTTTGTACTTGGATTCTAACTGATCAAGATCATTGATCTGTTGGGAATTCGATCTCGATGGTGTTTCTACATCTGTGTTGATCTCGTAAAATTTAATATGTTGTCTCTCCTAAGATTTAGATAGGTTTCACTGCATTTTGCTCATAACAACTCATCATCACATCATAATGACATTGGTTGTTAACATCAATGACAACATCTCAATGACAATATGTCCAGCAATCCCCCCCTTTAGCATTGATGGAAACCTTTTATTTTTGAAATTTATGCCCTTATCAATTTCTTCCCCCTTTGGCATCGATGGCAGAGGGGATGTTTCTTAGCTCCCCCTGAGCATGTGCCTCTTCTAATATTTTTTATTTATTTATTTTTAATGAGGTTTTTGAATTACTCCTAATTTCTATTGAAGATTTTCAAAAGTACTCATGGGTAATGGTTTTGTGAAAATGTTTGCAATTTGTTCTTTGGTGTCTACACACACTATTTTAACTATTTTTTGAGTAACCTGATCTCTTAGGAAATGGTATGTAATTGGGATGTGTTTGGTTTTAGAATGCATGACTGGATTTTTAGAGATACTTATGGCACTAATGTTATCACAATTAATAGTAATGGGATTATTATAACTTATTTGTAGGTCTTCTAAAGTTTGCTTCATCTAAATAACTTGTGTGCAACAGGATGCAGCAGCAATGCATTATGCCTCTGCTGTAGAGAGTGATGTGGATGTTTGTTTCTTGTTTAACCATGCTACCGGACTTTTTCCTAAAAACAATTCTCCTCCACTGGTGCTTTTCCTATCATCTATGCTACTGGCCCAATTTGCATCAGTATATGCAGTTAGATTAAAGTCTAGAGAGTGATGTGGATGTTTGTTTCTTGCTTAACCATGCCACCAGACTTTTTCCTAAGAAAAATGCTCCTCCATCGGTGCTTTTCCTATCATCTATGATACCATCCCAATTTGCATCAGTATATGCAATTAGATTAAAGTCTTTATATTTTGGATACCATAATCCAAGTTCTAGGGTGCCTTGAAGGTATCTAAATATTCTTTTTACTACTTTTAAGTGAGTTTCTTTAAGTGTAGATTGAAATATTCCCACGATTCCTACAACCTACATGATGTCAAGTCTTGTTGTTGTTGAATACAGAAAACTTCCAACCACTGATCTATACATCGTTTGTTCTACTTTTGGTGAGTCATATTCTAGACTTAGTTTACATCCAGTGACCATTGGAGTGCCCATAGGTTTATTGTCTTCCATTTGAAATTTCTTTAGCATTTCCTTGATATGTTTGGTTTGGGAAACAAATATTCCATTTTCTGTTTGATTTACTTGTAAACCTAAGAAAAATGATAGTTCTCCCAGCATAGACATTTCAAACTCTTCTTGCATTTTGGTTGTAAATTTTCTTCTTAGTGTAGTAATATTACTCCCAAATATGATGTCATCTACATATACCACCACAATGATCATGTTTTGATCCTCAATTTTTATGTATAGGTTGTTGTCAGTGGTACCTCTCTTATATCCATGTTTTTGTAGGTATTGATCAAGACTAGAGAACCATGAGCTGGGGGCTTGTTTAAGACCATACAAGGCCTTTTTCAATTTGCACACATAGTCTTGATTTTATAATAACACTAATCCTTCTGGTTTCTCAACATGGACTTCTTCTTCTAGTGTTCCATTAAGGAATACTGATTTGACATCCATCTGATAGATTTTGAAATTTCTGAAGCATGAAAATGCCAGGAACATTCTGGTGGCCTCAAGTCTTGCTACTGGAGTGAAAGTTTCTTCAAAATAAATACCTTCTACTAGGGAATATCCTTTGAAAACTAATCTATATTTGTTCTTTATAATATCTCCATTTTCATTTAGTTTGTTCTTGAAGCTCCACTTGGTTCCTATCACATTCTTGTCCTTGGGTCCTGGAATTAGTTCCCAAGTCTGATTCTTCTTTATTTGATCTGGTTCTTCATTCATTGATTTTATCCAATTTTTAATTTTGATAGCTTCATTAACTAACTTAGGTTATTTTAGGGACAACATTTCTTGTACTAAGTCAAAAGGGATTTTCCTTCTTGTTTCCACTCCTGCACTTTTATCTCCAATAATTTGGTTTTCAGGATGATTCTTTTTAATTATTTTTTATGGAGCTCTTGGCGAGTTTCTTCATTGTCTTCTTCATCAATATGAGGTTCATTTTCCTGTGTTTCATCATTGTCATACTCTTGTTGAGATTCTACATCATCATCTTCCTGCTGAGATTCTATGTCATCATCTTCTTGTTGGGATGTTTTATCAATGCCTTGGGATATGCTCTTTTTTAGATCATCTATCTTTACATTGGTACTTTCCACTATATTTAGTAGCCTAAGATTATAGCATATGTATTCTTTCTTATTATATGAATATCCTAAGAATATTCCTTCATCAGATATTGGATCAAACTTTCCTAGGTTATCTTCATCATTTTTTATGTAACATTTACTTCCAAAAGTTCTAGAGTGTTTTACATATGTTGGCCTTCCAAACCATAATTCATAATTGGTTTTTCCATGGTTGGGTCTCAACTAAGCTCTACTAAGTAT
>JASDQU010380210.1:0-11218 GCA_032191745.1 Picea mariana | reverse complement strand
GCGGAAGATCACATTAAGAAGTTTATGTTAGCCATAAGACTCCGCAATGTTGATCATGAAGACGTAGTCTATAGGTTTTTCCCCTATACTTTCGAAGGAAATGCATCCACTTGGTACTTTGCCCAACAACCCCATACCATCGTGTCTTGGGAAAAGTTTGAATCTTGCTTTTTGGAAAAGTTTGGAGATGATAAAACTCTAGAAGTTCTAGTTATGGATTTTTCTAGCTTAAGAATGAACCCAAAAGAGAAAATTAAAGAATTAAATCAAAGATTCTTAACACTTAAGAACCGAATCCCTACGGATTCCATGCCTGCCGAGAATCTTATCATAGCATACTATACTAAAGCCTTGCATCAAAGTATAGCTATTTGGGTTAAAGGATCTAAGAAATCCATGTTGTTAGAGGCCTTCGAGGAGGCCAGCCAGATTGAAAAAGACATCCTTAGTTTAAAAGACACTACTAGAAATGAAACAGAAACTAGTTCATCCTCCCTAGACCTACTCAAAGTAAAACACAACTTGAAATCTCTGATTTAGAAAACTTAACTAAAGTCATTCAAAAACTGTCAAATCAAGTTATATACTTAAAAAGGGTGAACGAAGAAGCTTCTTCGAGCAAAGGGCCCTACAAAACCCCATTCAGGAAGCCTTTTCCCACCAACCAACCTAATCCAACTACTGAGGGCCTGAATCTAGAAAGTCTGTAATACACCCTTCGAACAATTCTAGAAGCCCAAGATAACTTGATGCTTCCTGAGATTCCTGAGGAGGTAGTTGAACAAGAGATAGTTCAATATAAAGAGTCTTCTCCAAACATTTTTGGACATTTCTCGGATAGCATATTTCAAGCTAACTTCGAGACAGTACATCCCTACAATACCAGGAGTAAGACAATAAACAAACCTTCTTCCTAAAACACTACGACTTTTCCTCCAAAGCAATCTAAACCAGCTAAGACTAAACAGAGTCATGTAAACCCCAACTTAGATTATGATTTAGTTGAAGATCTTAAAAAGTTAAGGGCTAACATTTTTGTTTATGACTTATTGAAATTTCCATTTCTTCTACAAAAAATGTTACAGAACATCGCAGAGAATAGAAAAAATGGTAATTCAAACAAGGTTGTGCAGAACAAAGTTCCTCACAAGACTTCCACTAAGGGTAATCCTGATCCTCAAGATAAAGGAATCTTTCCTGTAAATAATGTAAATAATGTAGATAAATTATCTTTAGAGACTACGAGTAAAAAGCCACAAGCTACCACCCTTAGCACTCACAGAAATGTACCTCCATTTTTGTTAACTTTCAAAATCTTTAATAGAAACGTGCACAATTGTATGGTAGACTCAGGAGCGTCTTCCAATGTGATGCCATGGTCTGTGTGTCAGAAGATTAATGCTGAAGTTGAACCATCCACTTTAAAAATATCCAACTTGATCGAAAAAGTGTTAAAGTCATAGGCGAATTAAAGAATGTACTTATAAGATTATCGTCTAACCCCAAAGTTCATCAAGTTATTGATATTATTGTCGTGGATATTCCAGAAGTGTATGGTCTGTTTTTAAGCAGGGACTGGTCAGAGCAGCTACACGGTTATTTCGCGACAGATTGGTCTCACCTGTGGCTTCCAGAGAACGACAAGCCCAACAAAATCAAGGTAAATCGTGAACGCTACCTTAAGTTCATGGTCACAGATTTGAATGATCCCAATGAACCGTTTACACCTTCTGTCGATTCACCCGAAATACAAGGGATGGATACCTTTTTCGGCACTTTTGTGGCCGAGACTTCAGCTATCACCAACCCAGAACAACAGTCTGAGATTGTAGCATATGTGCAGCCAACAACTTCTACACAATGGTCTCATGCACCCGATAAAAATCAAATTTGGTCTCTTTATTTTGACGGGTCAAAGTCCAAGGAAGGAGCTGGCGCAGGCTGCGTTATTATCGATTCGGCAGGTAACAAAACATTGATTGCATGTAGGCTAGAATTTGAATGTACTAATAACACAGCAGAATATGAGGCTTTACTGCAGGGCCTCAGAAAAGCTTTAGATATGAACATTCAAAACTTGGTTGTCTTTGGCGATTCTGAAATCGTGGTTAGATAGGTAAGAGATTCTATCCACTGTTTGTCTCCACATCTTAAAAGCTACCAATCCTAGGTATGGAATTTAATGAATAAATTTTCTTCTTTCAATATAAATTTTATTCCTAGATTGAATAATTCTGAAGCAGATATATTAGCTAACGTAGCTTCTAAACTCTTTCCTGCAGAAGGCTTGTCCCCAGACACATTCTCCGTCGAACTGTTGTTCAGGCCATCCGTTCCCGACAACATCACGAACTAGAGAGTCTTCGACGACGATCAACAGATTATTAGCTTCCTACATATGGAAGAAACTTTTCAAGGCGCGGTGATAGACGAATGCACTCACGACGACAATTTGCATGATTTCACGGTAATACCAGATCCGAGAACTCCTGAATCTTCATCGGACATGGTAAATTCAATCCCTAAATCTGTAGTTAGATTAGAGAAATTTTACGATCTTCAAGATAAATTCAAAAAATTGGTCAGCTGTAAAACCAATACTTCCTCGTTATCATATGAAAAAGTGAACTTAGGAACTGATGATAATCCGCAGTGCATTAATTTAGGCGTGGGGTGTTCTGAACAAGAAAAAGACGCATTTGTTAAATTGTTTAAAGAATTTAAAGATGTCTTTGCATGGACATATGATGACCTTAAAACTTTCGACCCCAACATCATACAACATGTCATTCCTATGAAACCCCAGACCTTGCCCTTTCAACAAAAATTAAGAAAAATGCACCCTAAGCTTGAACCGACTGTTTAAAAAGAATTGAATAAACTCCTAAATGCTAAGATAATTTTTCCAGTTAGGCAGACTCAATCGGTTTCTAACCTTGTCCCTGTCCGAAAGAAAAGTGGAGAAATCCGACTTTGTGTCGATTTCTAAAACCTTAATAGAGAGTCTGATAAAGACAACTATCCTGTCCCACCCATGGAACAGATCCTTCAAAAGGTATCTGGTTCTGAAAGACTATCCTTATTGGATGGTTTTTCGGGGTACAACCAAGTCCTGATGTCTCCTCCAGACCAACTTAAAACTACCTTCCGCACTCCATGGGGCACCTACGCTTATTGAAAAATGCCCTTTGGATTGATTAATGCTGGTGCCACTTTCTATAGAGCGATGGACATCGCTTTTCAAGGCTTAATCAATCAGTCTGTTGTAGTTTACTTAGATGATGTTACTGTATTTTCCAAAAACAAAACCGATCATCTAGCTCATATAAGAGCCATTCTACAGCGATGTCGTAAATACGCCATTTCCTTAAATCCTAAAAATTCCATCTTCGCAATAGAACAAGGTAAACTCTTAGGATTTATTGTGTCAAGCAAAGGGATGATTATCGACCCTGAAAGGACTCAAGTCATCTTGAAACTTCCCCCTCCTACATCCAAAAAGTCTATGCAGTCTTTCTTAGGCCAGATAAACTTTGTGAGGAGATTCGTCCCCAGTTTCTCCGAAATGGTCAGACCTTTACAGAATTTAATTAAGAAAGACGCACAATATCATTGGGGACCCTTAGAAAATCAATCATTTAATGCAATAAAAAAGGCCATAATAGACGCTCCTTCTCTCATGAGCCCCGACTTTTCCCAAGACTTTACGCTCTACACTTTCGCTTCTGACCGCTCCTACGTTGTCGTCCTTACTCAAAAGAATGTTGAAAACAATGAAGTACCCATTGCCTTTATGAGCTCTACTTTCAAAGGCGTTGAACTTAACTACCCAGCGGTAGATCAGCAAGCCTACGTTGTTTTCAAAGCAGTCAAGCATTTTCGGTCTTATCTTTTGAAATCTAGGACAAAATTTATTGTCCCTTATCCAGCCGTCAGGAACCTGTTAGTGCAGAAAGAACTAGGTGAAAAGAGGGCGAACTGGGTTACCTCTTTGCAGGAATACGACATAGAAATCACCCCAGCTCAGATAGTGAGAGGCCAAGGGCTATACAAGTTAGTTGCTGACTCAACAGCAGGACAGTAAGAAGAAAACGATAGGTCAAACCTAGGATAGCACGATCAAAATGCAATCTGCTGTGCACAAAATTCTGTCAGTCCATGGTATGACGATATAAAATTATGTCTTGAACATGGGTCATCCCCCCATCACCTGGATCCCACTAAAAGAAGAGTGTTAATATTGAAGTCTGCCTCCTTTCATTTGGTTAATGGTATTATGTTTCGTCAAAATTTTGATGGTGTACTGATGCGATGTCTTGAGAAAGACGAAGCAGAAAAAGTCTTACTAGAGTTGCACGTAGGAGAAGCTGGTGGGAATTTTGGTGGATACACCACTGCCCATAAAGTTTTGAGAGCCAGTTATTACTAGCCCACACTTTTTAGAGATGCCCATGCCTTGTGTCGTAAGTGTATTATTTGTCAAAAAGCATCGGGGCGGTTACAGAAACCAGCCTTTCCTTTGCAGCCTGTCTCAGTAGACTCTCATTTTCAGTAGTGGGGCCTTGATATCATAGGTCCAATCAATCTGCCATCCTCACAGCAACATAAGTTTATCATAACAGCCACAGATTATTTCACTAGGTGGTCTGAAGCTGCCGCATTAAGAATTGTGAATACTAGTCAGGTAATTGCCTTTTTAAATTCGAACATTATCACTCGTTTTGGTATCCCTGAATGTTTAGTATTCGATAAAGCTTCTTACTTTTCGCCTCTTGAGATGAGTGAGTTCGCTTTAGAAAAAGGAATTAAATTGAAATATTCTTCCAGTTATTACCCCCAGGGCAATGGATTGGAAAAATCAACAAATAAGAATCTGATCAAAATTATCAAGAGAACGATATCTGAGAATCACAAAAACTGGCAAAATGCACTGTTAAACGCAATTTGGGCTGATAGGGTAACACCAAAAACTGTTGTGGGTAACTGTCCCTTTTTTCTCATTTATGGCAGAGAAGCAATTTTGCCACCACAGATTCTTCTTCCTTCACTGCAACTATCGCAGAAAATACAAGAAGAAGACTGTCCTCCTTTGGAAAACTGAATTAACGCCTTAATGAAACTAGAAGAGGTAAGAGCCCAAGCTAAACGTAAGTTATATCAACATCAACTAGTTCAAAAGCTGGTTTGATTCTAGCTCTGCCTCTAATAGGAACTTCGAAGTAGGTGACCTTGTCCTGAAATGGGACAAACCGCATGAGGGAAAAGGAGAGCACACAAAAATTCAGAACTTATGGCTTGGACCATTTTTAATTGCTGAGAAATTGGGTCCCAGCTCTTTTCGATTGCAGAATCTAGAAGGGAAGCCCGACACCTATCCAGTGAATGGCCAAGCTCTGAAAAGATATTTCGCTTGATGACAACCCTTTGTATACTATGTACATATTTTTCTTTTGTTTGCTTTTCTTTTATTGTTTTGGTTTTGATTTTTCTTTTATGCTTATCAGTTTTGCTTTTGGAAATTCACATACCTGACTTTTGAACTATTCAGACAAGGAAAACTGAAAATTCTTTCACTAAAATGACTGCTAAAAAATTGTGTGAACATCAATTATATACTTCTGAAATTTACATCTATGTTGGAAAAAACTGTTGTTTGAAAGAAGTCAACTGATTTCGATATGTGAGTGAAGCTTGTCGCGATCATCTATTATTTTCTTACACTGTCCCTGTTCCTTAAAGGAATGACTCAGAAGATGTCTCCCTGCCTTAGAAGGTTGGTTTCGCAAACAAACCATCTCTGGATCTTAATGAAGGATAGTTCTAAAAAATTCTATTGAGGTCTGTAAAACATATGCTAAAATATCATAATTTTCAGCGTCACCCCGCTCAACTATATATCTTTAAAAAACTAAAAAAGAGCTGTGGGAAGTGCTTGTAAACCCACCGGGATGCTGAACAGGTCTGCTGGCAACAGGTAAATGCATGCATGATGCCAAGACATCTTCGTCGGGGTACTGAACAGGTCCGCTGGCAGCGAAGCAATGTCGGGTATATGAAAATTTGCAAATATGAAACCTCTGACCTTAAAATGTCCTTTATTCTGATTTGGAACTTCTTGGCAGGATACGAATATCAGAGTGGGTTAAATGGAAACCCTATCGAGGCTATGGACGCCTGCTAGCAGCAGTGGCTCTGTCAACAGTATTAGATATTTTATCTTTAATATAGTGGCCCACTTATCTTAAAGACTGCTATCAGTTTTCATCCTTTAGACACTGCTGGAATATTTGATCAATGATGATGTTTAAAACAATTTTCTGGTTATTTCTGTTGAAATTATTCTTGTTAACCTGATCTGAATTTGTTCTTTTGGCAGAGATAACTGCTTCTACCAGTGTGTCGCCATTGTTGGTAGCCAATTCACATTTTATCCTATCCTTATAATTTGCCTACACCAGTGTTTTGCAACCCTTGATTTTCATCGTAATCTTTGGATAAAACGACACTATTATTTCGTGCATTTGCACACCTACCTTTATTCTGGTTTTCACGACTGCAAGCATGAAAACTTTGATTTCGAAGTCATATTAAAATCGTCACTGGATTTTTTTTTGGTTACTCTTGTCTATGTGTTCATTGCATTTCCAATTTAATTATAGTCACACAGTTGGCAAGGCTCCAAGATCTTTACTCATTTGGCATTCTTTAATTGTTAATATGACTTCGTTTTTATAAGACTGTGATGATATTCTTATGAGTGAGTTTTTGATACATTGGTGTTTTGATGTTCTTTAGTCTTTCATTGATTTCCTTGACACATTGGTTTCATGAAAACACATTGATGTTGTGGTTAGACCCTTGGTATAATCATTTCATACAACACATATTTGATATGATCGAACCCTTGGTGTTGATTTCGAATCATTGTTTTGGTTTTAAAACTATGCTAATACTATTGCTTGCGCGAATGTTTAGTCGACTTACCATAGATTTCATTAATTAATTGAATGGCATAGTTGTTGACATATGCAATAGTGATTTGAATCGCTATATGCGTCGTCAGTTGTACTTTGGGGAATGACTTTTTTGCATGGGCTAATCTAGCTCCACCACCCTCGCACACTCGGGCATTAATTCCTTCCCCCTATCCCGCATTACCTCTGTTGATTTTCAGGTAAGTCTGTGAGATATTGACCCTGCGTATACCCTGTTCAAACCCTTGCTCGTTCACCCAGCTCACCATGTGCTTCTGTCTATGGCACCGGTGGTGCGCATAGAGTCAAATGGTAGCCAAACTCTGTTGTTATTCGATAATGCTTGCAAAGATTTAGAAAATAGTGGTTGGCTGGTGTTTATACAGAGGTTCGAGGGTTTCAACCTTTCGGTTTCCCAACAATTCGCCCTCACCTTCGATGGGTGCAGGGATAAATTCGAAGACATACAGCTCGAGCTCAATGAAGAATTCATGAGTTCAGCTACAGGACTACCACCGACAGGGCAAAGATGGTTTAAAAATTCCAAAGTTGAAGAGGTGTCATGGCCCCTCCTTTTCACGTCAAGGAATATTGTTTCCTGTGATAAAGGTATGCCTATTACTACCCTCAAACCCAGGTGGCACGTTCTTTTGGTAATTGTTAAACAGTTTGTGACCTGTGAAGGTCGGTATGGCTTGATAATTCTGTATCATATTTGGTTATTGATGAATTTTATAGGCTATCCTTTGAACATGCCACATTACTTCTTACGTATTCTTTACAATATGTCTAAAAGATTCAAGCGTGAGAAGGCCGATAACAACCTTTTTCATCATGGCTTGATCAAAGTTATTATCGTCCACCATTTGAACCTTCATGGTGATAGTTGGCAAGCCTTCCTATCTAGGAATGGCTTTGCCAGTCCCGAGTCTTTCCAAGTGGACAAGGTTGTGGTTACAGAAACTATGGTTGGACCCGTCGTTCCACTTCACATCCTTCTACCCCTTGTCAAACCCTCAGATTGCCCTGACATCGACCTACCCGATACCATAGCCAACCCGTGTACTAAAGACAAGACTGAGGCCGTAAAGAAGCCTGTGAAGAAGAAAGGCAGAGGTGACACTGCTATCAACAGTAAAAGGAAGAAAAACGCTTGATGGATATCGAGATGTGCTAGGAAAAAACCCAAGCAGAACGTTGATCAGAAACCTATCGTCCTGAGTGAGGACTCAAACTCCGATATTGAGCATTTCCTAGCCGAAGAATACCCCTATTCCCATGGCCTATGCTCTAAGGAACCCTATGATTATGTCTCGAACTTACCTCCCTACCTCAAAAACGACCCAAACTACCCGGGAATCAAGCTGCACAAAGAAACCCCTGGCAACTTGAACAAACCCTCGCCTGTGATATCAAAGCCCGATCAATTACCATGTATCCAATGTAATTCTTAGTTAGAGATTTATTACACTGATGTTCCCCTGTTGCAATCAAAGATCAAATCATTAGAGGAACGGGTGACAGTGTTGCCGAAGGAGAACGACAAGCTACAAGCCAATGAGAAGAAACAAAAAACCACCGGTTCGATTGTCTTCAAGAATGTCGAAGCAACAACAGCCTTTTTCAATTCAAAATTATCATGACCGAGTCACCCAGGTATGTGTTTGGACATCGATTTTGCTTTGTGAGTTTACTTGAATTAATTTAACCGATTGGATTTTCTTTCAATTAGCTTTGTTCGTTTTGATACATTCGAAATGATTCTGTTATAGTTTGATCATCAAAAACGATTTTGTTGTGGATCTTGTATAGTAGATTAGTTTTGCTAAACTCAAATATAGATATGATTTGGTTAGGCAATTTTGTTGTTCTCGGATTAGTATAAGCGATTGGGTTGCTTGTGATTCTGTTTGGTTTGCTTTGAAACAGTTCTGTACATTTGAATTAATATAGTCAATTGGGTTTGCTTTCGTTTGGTTTGGTTCAATAGATTCAAAACAATCCTGTTGACTTCGATTATCCGAATAACAAGTCTGTTTCATTTTGAATAAATATTCTCATTTGGATTTTGATTGCATTCGATCTGTACAGAGAGTTTCTTTGCTAAAATCGTGTAGCTGTGTGTTGATTGATACGATTTTGCATAACGATTGTGTCGGCCCCAAACTTTTTCGATCCTTTCCTATTTGATTTGATTTGCAAACGAATACTGAGTGCCTTGAATTACTTGTTTGAGTTGGACTGATATCAATGATAGATTTCATACTGCTCTGTTAGTTTTGATTTTGAAAATCGATTCTGTCAAGATCAGATTGGCATATTTTGTCTCTATTGAATTTGTATCAAAGACTTGGCTAAATCGATTATAGTCTATTTTGGAATTGGTTCAAGAGATGATTTCATTGGTCCCCCAACTGTCTGTCTGCTCCCAATTGGAAGTAACAAACGTTTGACATTTTGCATATATTCCTGTCACCGTTCAGTTAGGAAACCACGATTTCATTTGTTTCAATTTGCATACAAGATTGATTTGTTGTGGTATGAATGATTCACTCTATTTGGAATTAATAATTAAAGATTTGGTTGAATAAATCGAATATAATTATATTAAGTTTTGGATTGATATTAAAACGATTATGTGCTCAAATTAGACCAGCTACAGAATCGCAAGATGTTCTGGCAACTAAATGGTTGGATATTCTCCAGCCATTGTGAAATTTGTATTGCCACCTTTGCGCGGTGTAGATAACTGACTACTACTACTTCAACTTGTACTTCCAATTGAATTTCCATTGTCCCTTGAGCTATTGGATTCCTTCTGCCAATAATCATTGGTTGTCTAAAATATTCTTTTATTTTTTATGTCTTAGTTGCACATGGGGTCGTGGGTTCCACACTAATTCGGATCTGGAATGGAGAGCCTTCTTCTATGTCAGACCCTTGACCTTTGGTTTTCGTCTCATATGTGGTGCATAGGATTTCCTCAATCTTCTCTGTATCATGGATATCCTCTACCTCTTCCTCATCACTTTCCAATCCTTCCTGCTAGGCTACTGCCCTCTTTTCCCTATTGATCTTATACCAGTAGGGTCTTTTGTTGCGCGTCTTTCCTGCTCTTTCCATTATTTCCTTTATTTGATCTTCATCCATCATAATGGGGTCCATTTCTTCCTTCTTATAACCTCTATCCAGTTCCTTCTCCACATCTCAGATCCTCCTTAGTGTTTTCCCTAGTCTCCCCATGCGGGTAGAGTTATTTAGTTGTCAGACTCCATTGTCATCACACCTTTATCATGCATTAAAATCTTGATCGACGTGTAGAGTGATCTAATATACATTCCTCTTTTCCCCTTCAAAAACCCCTGCTTTGCAGCAGTATATGATTTTGCAGTATCGACCACAAACTCAGTAATGAATCCCGCAATAATGTTGTCTAGCCAGAAATCCACTACACACGTGAATTTATTACTGACTTTCTGCATCTGTGTAATATTCTTAGTAGTCCATTATACCGATATTATCCAATTACCAGGGTGTGTATCCTTCAATATCGGTATCCACTCCTGCATCAAATGTGGAAATTCACATAAAAATGCCTCATAAAGATCAGTAAATACATACCTTTCCAAATACTGGCGCAATGTATACTTAGATTTTCTATTTTCCTTCTGCACAAAATTGAGCTCTTTTGTTGACAACAATCATTTAATATCCTTCTTATTCGGATTCCATGGCCTGAACATCCCCTTCTAATACTTCATTCTCTCCATTGTTCTCAACAAATCCCCTCCAATATCTTCTTCTGGGTTCTAGCCGACAATGAAACCATTTGTTGGATGTCTGGGCTTATCCGTGTTCTACTTTAGGTTTCCAACAAAACCCTACAAACCATCGACCCTTATAGAGAACAAAAGGAAACACTGTGCACAAAGTGCACAATGCAGTCTCACCCAAGATGGCTTTGTTGAAATTACTAAAACAACTGAGAGGGGGGGGTGAATCAGTTGTTACTATGATTAAACAATTTTAAGTCTATTAAAACATTATTAATATTTCTTTAAGTGATCATCAACAATATAAATCATATGGACAGTAAAAACAAAGAGCATCAGTCACACATAAAGTATACACAAAGACAAATTTTCACGAGGAAACCCATAAAGGGAGAAAACATCTTCTTCTTCAAAATGATAGGCAGTATTCTAAGTTCTGTACATCATATTTAATTGAGCACCAACTCAATG
>JASDQU010380209.1:0-11218 GCA_032191745.1 Picea mariana | reverse complement strand
GGCAAACACACACTAAATTTTCTTTCAATCTCTTGAAGGCAAGTTGTTCTTGCCCTAGTGTTTTTCTTTCATAGCAAGCTCTTTAAGTGCATGTGATATATCTTTCTTTTTCAACCATCTTATTTGCTTTACATGTGTTGATATACTTGAATTGCATAAGCTAGAAGCAACACACCTAAAAGCTAATAACAGTTTCGGCCATATCACTAAATCACACTTTAAAAGTGTCTTAAAATCTTCAAAACACTCTAATAATCACCTAAATGTCTATCTAATCCATATATATACTTAATAGACTATTTAGAGTACTTTAGACCACCATCTTCACCATCTAAAACGGGGCTTGAGGAAAACAACGGAGGGTAGTGGCAGGGGACTGCCCCGTGGCGCACCAGGTGTGTGTCCTCTCCGGGAAGTACTCTTGTTTTGGGCTGACCTGTGAAGCTAGGGTGGCAACACTTATTGAGCATCCAACAGCTATTTGGCAATAGGAGGAGGAGGCTTTGGTGAAGGCTTTAATAAAATTTGATAAATCTTAAGAAAGCCTAAGATTTAAACCCTGGACCAAACCTAATAGATCACTTGTGGGTTTAATAATCAAGAGTGTGGATCTCTTCAATAATCTTTATAACGATTGTGCTTAAATCCTCTAAATCTTCTTGATGATATTAATGTGTTGATGATGATCTTATAAATGTGGTGATGTGACATGATGCTTTAATCTTTTGATATCCTGCACAAACACAAATAGATAATCGGTTAGCTTCTTGTTGTAATCTATCATTCTTTAAATTGTAAATCTTGTAAGTAATTGTACATGATATTCTATAATTGGATTTAATCTTTTGTAATTTTTGTAAGTAACCTGTAATTTTTTGTAACGAACAACCCCTTAACATAGTTGACCCCTTTCCCAATATTTAGGCACTAACCTTAGTTGACCTAGGGAAAAGGCTTGCCTCACATGCCAACCCTTGCACATTGCATGGTTGCCTTAGCATCTTAGGATTAGAATCCCCTCTAACCTTAACAAATTAAAATTAACTCCTAGAACCTAACTCTAACGCATTTAGTAACTAAGATCTACCCCCTTTGGCTTCCCTAGGAGTAAGCCTAGACGGAAGAGGTTCCGGTCAAAGTGACAGCGTGGGTTGTGAACCTAGGCATTGTGCCTCCAAGGACACACTAAGTGAGTCGGACTTAGCTCACGTTTGCAAGTGTGTATAAGGACGGCAACATCTTTGGCGCCGTTGCCGGGGATAAGTCATTTATCCTTGGTCCTAACGACTTAACTTAACTTTTAAGAACTAAATAACAAAAAAAAATTTAGGGCCTTAAAAATTCTTTGAACTTGAGATTGGCTAGCTTTGTTTGATTCCTATCTAAGTGGCGACTCCATTGAAAAAATCTAGCAAGTATACTACTAGGAGCAATTATCAGGGAGTGCTTTACTCTTTTCCTGAGCCTGAACAGGTTTACAGGAGGAGATTAAACCGCTTGGCTCCTAGGAGTCTACTTGAAAGTCTTAGGGAGGAAGCACTCAACGATATCCAATACTTGTTCCAAACTAATAATCAACCAACTGTTAATAATCCCATTAATAACACTAATGTTCTAATGGCCACCTTTTTGAGTCCCTTGAACTTTGCAGCAATACAAGGTGCCCCTCATGATGTTCCCGAGAAAGCCATTGATAAGTTGCCTATCTTCCATGGGAACAATGTTGTTAGTGCCCAGGCCCACATCTCGTGTTTTCGTCGATGTATTGATAAGTATTGTAAAGGCCACAGTGAGGAAGACGTGAAGATGACCTTGTTTGTGTATTCATTGGAAGGAAATGTTGTTGTTTGGTTTGAGGATTTCCCGGCCAACAAATTTAGCACCCTCAACTCACTAATTGATGAATTTAGAAAGAGATGGGGTGACCAGAAAGAACATCGATTTCAGTTGGGTGCACTCACCACCATCCATAAAAAAGAAAATGAAACAATGGTAGAGTTCAATGAAAAATTTAGTAACTTGGTGAAAAATCTTCATCAAGATGTCAAGCCCCCTGCTGCTACAATATTGATTTATTATATTGAGGCCTTTGAAGGAGAGATGAGGTATGCCTTAAGGGATAAGGATCCTCAGACCTTGCCTGAAGCACAAGAAATGGCAGTAAGGATTGAAAAGAATATGCTTGAAGCTAGGAAATCCAACATTCCTGGTTTTAATAGAGGTTCCTCTTCAAGAGTTAATGAAGATAAGAAGAAGACGGATGAGGGTCAAACATCATCTAATGATGGAATTAAAGAATTGACTAAATTGATTAAGCAGTTGGATATGAAACGTGACAACCAAATTAATGCTTTGCAGAACAGATTGATCATAGTAGAGAGGTCACAAGGAAATAATAGACCACAACATAAGTCAAATGATAGATGGCCAAGGAGACCTCCTCAGAATGATCAACGGCCACCTAATCCTTTTGAAACCACCAACTTGGTAGATCATCGCCCTATGCCTTATTGTAGACCTTGTGGTGAGTTTCATGAGGAATCAACTTGTCTTGTCTTCCTTGAAGAATGCAATAATGAATATGAAGACCAAGGAAATGAGCAAGTGAACATGTGTATATTATGGTGGTCACTATGATAGTTTGGATGTTGTTGATTATGGGAGCCATGGGAACTTTATGAGTGGAATTGTTGATAATGTTAGCTTTTTAGCTCGGGAGGTACTCTACATGTTTTGTCTTGTATGCGGATGTTACCTTAATGTTTACACTATCAGGCACTTAACTTTGTAATAGTTTTCATAAAGTCGTTTAAGTGGTTCTTTTATTAAAGTGACTTTTTAATAAAGTGTACCTTCTATTTTTAAAGTGACTTTATTTTCATAAAGCACTTATGTAATAAAGTGAAATTCACTTTAATTTTAAATGAGACATTTTGGAGGGAATGAATCATGACCCTTGATCTTGGAAAAGGCAAGATCTAATCTTGGCCTTTGGATCTAAGGTTGGGGAAGGTGAAAAGACACTTTTGGGGGGAAAATGTCATTTTCAGATTATAAAAGAATGCATTGGGTAGTGTGCAAGACATGTTGAATGTCGAGAGAGGACATCGGGAGGAGAGTTAGAGAGATTTTCTGAGTATGCTTGAGAGAGGAAAGTGAGTAGCAAAGAGGGCACATTTTTCGAGGAAAGTGGGCACGATTCCCAAGAAAAAAATTCTGTGAAATTTTTGGCCGAAATTTTTTTTTGTTGTGGGAGGTTGTACTGTACAGATCCGTATAGTCTGTATGATTTTGTACAGTCCGTACAGCCGTACGGATTTGGCACGAAAATTGAGGCAATTTTTGACATGGTTTTCGAGGCAATTTTCAGATTTTCGATGGTTGTTTTTGGGTTGTACGGACTATCCGTACAGTGGACAATGGGCACGGAAAACGAGGTACGAAAGAGACAGGAAAACGGTACGATTTTGGCACGAAAAACGAGGCAGATTTCTGTGGGACAGATTTGGTGCTGTGAGGTATTTTCCTTGGCTGGAAATGTTGTTTTGCTGCTGATATGTACTTTCCTGAAGCTGAATAATAAATCTCTCTCTCTTTCGTTGGGTTTCCCCACATTAGGGTTTTCCCTGACATTTGCCTAAATTTCTATGAGTTATGGATTGTTGTCCATTGTGTATTTCCGCTACATATTTTGCTTAACAATGTGTATTTCTGCTTATAGAAATTTCTGAATGTGGGTATGCATTTCTGAAATTTAAGAAAACAGTTATCTCTAGATTGCTAAGTGTTTGACAAAATGTGTGAATGAAATATTTCTGATTTTGTCATTAGAAAATCAACATGGTATCAGAGCTTTGTCTCTGGCAGTGGGCAGTGTGATATTTGGGCAAAAGGATGTGATTGTTTTCCTTGAGGTGTGACAGAGAATATCGTTGCAAGCATTAGATATGAGGATCGGTTGGATGGCATTTCCAACTACTTGCAGTGGAAGGTTCGTTTGTCAGTCATTCTCAAGGAGAACAAGATCTATAGCTACGTCAGCTCTATTGTAGCAGCTCCCGCAGCAAATCCTATTGCTTTGGATTTGCATGAGGTCAAGGAAGCCAGAGCTCAGAGGATTATTCTGGATGAGGTGAAGGATCACCTTATCCCACACTTGGCTGAGAAAAAGACTGCCAAGGAGATGTGGGATACACTTAAGAACTTGTTCGAGGCGAAGAACGAGAACCGGAAGATGGCCTTGAGGGCTAAGTTGCATGATACCAAGATGGGTAAGGAGGAGAGTGTCTCTTCTTATCTTACCTGGGTGGCTCAAGTTAAAGATGAGCTTGCAGTTGTTGGAGAGGTCACTTCGGATTCTGAGTTGGAGAGGATAGCCTTAAATGGCTTCACCAAAGATTGGGAAGTCTTCGTGAAGTGCGTGGTGGGTCGTGAGCATCCACCAGATTGGAGCAGACTGTGGGATGATTTCACTCAGGAGGAGATTCGAGAAAGATCTCCGAGCAGTGATCAGAAGACAGACAGAGCTGAGGAGAATATTGCTCTTGCGACACAGAGCAAGAAGAAAGGAAGTTCCGGAAGGGACTTGAGTAAAGTCAGATGCTATTGTTGTAATCAGTTGGGGCACCTTGCTTCTCAATGTCCTGAGAGGAAGAAGAAGAAGGAGTCAGAGGGGCCTGAGACAGCTGCTACAGCAGCCATAGAGGACTTTGCTTCAAAGTTCGATAGAGAATTTTCTTTGGTTACCCTAGTTTCCAGTGTCGGCAGCAGAGGATTCGGAGGTGATGTCAGATGGATTGTGGATAGCGGAGCCTCTAACCACATGACAGGAATCTGGCGAGTATTCCCAGACTTCACAAAGATTGGTCCTGGCCGACAGGTGGTAAATGAAGGTGGTATGGCAAGAGCTATACCTGGAGTTGGGAATGTTAGATTCCAACTCGAGTTTGGGAGACTCTTGGAGATTGATAGAGTTCTCTTTGTTCCAGGGTTGAGTGTTAACTTGCTCTCAGTATCAGCCTTGCAAGATGTAGGATATTGCGTATTGTTCAAGAGGGAACATGTCTTTATCTACAGAGAGGGAGTGGACCCGGTAGAGCTACAGCTGATTGGTAACCGGGTGGATAGGTTGTATATGTTGAGAGGACAGTCTATGATGTATGATTCAACGTCGGATGAGGAGCGTTAGGAGGCTCCTGAGATTGCGGTGGCGCCAAGGTATCAGTCTTGCATTCCGAGAGAAGAGAGCGAGTCTCTTCTGAGCACTAGCAGAAGGCTCAACCAGGTTGATCGAACCAATGCTCAAGATGAAGTGAGCTCAGGGTTCTGGGAGGTTGCCAGGAGAAGATGTCCTAGTTCGAGTTCTGTGCAGGTGTTGTGGATGGCTCCAGGTTCAGAGGGAGCTCCTACAGAGCACAGTGTGATGGGACCAGATGATGGAGATGGGAGCGAGTACATCCCTCGTTAAGAGGGAGTGTTAGCTTTTTAGCTCGGGAGGTACTCCACATGTTTTGTCTTGTATGCGGATGTTACCTTAATGTTTACACTACCAGGCACTTAACTTTGTAATAGTTTTTATAAAGTTGTTTAAGTGGTTCTTTTATTAAAGTGACTTTTTAATAAAGTGTCCCTTCTATTTTTAAAGTGACTTTATTCTCATAAAGCACTTATGTAATAAAGTGAAATTCACTTTAATTTTAAATGAGACATTTTGGAGGGAATGAATCATGACCCTTGATCTTGGAAAAGGCAAGATCTAATCTTGGCCTTTGGATCTAGGGTTGGGGAAGGTGAAAAGACACTTTTGGGGGAGAAATTTCATTTTCAGATTATAAAAGAATGCATTGGGTAGTGTGCAAGACATGTCGAATGTCGAGAGAGGACATCGGGAGGAGAGTTAGAGAGATTTTCTGAGTATGCTTGAGAGAGGAAAGTCAGCAGCAAAGAGGGCACATTTTTCAAGGAAAGTGGGCACGATTCTCGAGAAAAAATTTCTGTGAAATTTTTGGCCGAAAATTTTTTTTGCTGTGGGAGGTCGTACTGTACGGATTCGTACAGTCCGTACAGCTGTATGGATTTGGCACAAAAATCGAAGCAATTTTTGGCACGATTTTCGAGGCGATTTTCAAATTTTCTGTGGTTGTTTTTGGGCCGTACGGAACAGTCAGTACACTGGACTATGGGCACGAAAAATGAGGTACAGAAGAGGCAGGACAGTGGTACGATTTTGGCACGAAAAACAAGGCAAATTTCTGTGGGACAAATTTGGTGCTTTGAGGTATTTTCCTTGGCTGGAAATGTTGTTTTGCTACTGATATGTACTTTCCTAAAGCTGAATAATAAATCTCTCTCTCTCTCTCTCTCTCTCTCTCTCTCTCTCTCTCTCTCTCGTTGGGTTTCCCCATATTGGGGTTTTCCCTGGCATTTGCCTAAATTTCTGTGAGTTATGGGTTGCTATCCATTGTGTATTTCCGCTGCATATTTTGCTTAACAATGTGTATTTCTGCTTATAGAAATTTCTAAATGTGGGTATGCATTTCTGAAATTTAAGAAGACAGTTATCTCTAGATTGCTAAGTGTTTGACGAAATGTGTGAATGAAATATTTCTGAATTTGTCATTAGAAAATCAACAGATAAAGCTACAGAAAAGTATGGGCCCAAGCCCACCCCTCATCAAGTTGCAGAAATGGCTCGGTTTAGAGGCATTACATACCATAGGAAGGAAAACAAAAGTCAAGAAAAGGGTCAAACCAGTTCTCCTAAGGTATCTCCTCCTAAGTCTAAGGTGCCAGTTAATGCAAATTTGAATATAGACTTAGGCAGATGGTTGAATAGTGTGAAGATGTTGGTGCCAGTATCAGAGCTCATAAAGATTCCTTCACAAAGGGAAAAGTTGCTTAAGGCCATTGATGAGCCACCTGTGAGTCTTGTTGAAAAACAAGTAGCCTCGGCCTACCAGGATGCACCAGTGATTTTACAGAATTGGGATAGGAAAAATGAAAAGAATTTACCTTTCTACCTTTCCTTGCTTGTGAACGACAAAGTGTTACACAATTGCATGCTAGATTCAGGAGCCACTTCAAATGTTATTACTAAGAAGGTGATGGAACAGTTGAACATAAGAATATCTAGACCTTACCATAACATTTGTGCCTTGGACAGCAAACTATAGAAGTGCATGGATTGATTAAAGGTTTGCAAGTTTACTTAGCAGCTTTTCCGAACATCATGATTGAGATGGATATTGTAGTGATTGATGTGTCGGATGTTTGGGGAATTTTATTAAATAGAAAAGCAGCTGCAAACTTGGGTGGTAGCCTACAAATGGACCTATCTTATGCTACTCTCCCTACCCCAGATGGAAGTACTTTCAAATTGAATAGGGAAGCGTATAGGAAGTATCATGTTGAGGATCCCAAGAAGCCCCAAAATGAATTAAACTGGACTGATGAAGGTCTTGGTAACTATGTCATCTTGTCTAATTCCATTGTGCCTTTACAAGAAACAGTTAAAGATAATGAATTAGACAAGGTGTGGTACATGAACTTTGATGGTGCTTTTTCCAGAGCAAGAAAGGGTGCTGGAATTGTGCTTCAATCTCCAAATGCTGACATGTTGAAGTTTTCCTATAGATTGGAGTTTGATGCAACTAATAATGTGGTTGAGTATGAGGCTTTACTCCTTGGTTTAGAAATTTGCAGAGATAAAGAAATCAAGTGTCTAAATATCAAAGGGGATTCGGACTTGGCCATACAAGAGTTAAAGAATAAGTTTGCTTGCAAGTCTGAAAGATTAAAAGGGTATAGGAGTGCAATTTGGAACCTAATGGATGACTTAGATGCTATAAACTTAATTGCAATTCCTAGAGAATAGAATGCGAAAGTCGATGAACTTGTAGTAGCAGCGTCCACACTACAGCTTCCAGACAGCTTAATTGATGAACACATTTCAGTAGAAGTTATTTTCAGGCCCTCCATTCCAAATCATATTTATCATTGGCAGGTTTTTGATGATGACAAACAGATGGTCAAGGTTTTACTTCACATTCATGAATTTTCAGACTTAGACATAAGTATGAAAGAAGAAGGTTGTAATTATACAAGAAATGATGATGAGGTAAAGGCACCACCTAAAAAAGTGGTTTCTTCAAAAAGGGATTTTGATAGATAGGATCATCACAAGAGGAAAAATGAATCAGAGAAAAAACTATGTGATTACCTTGAAGTAAATATCGGAACTCATGAAGAGCCCAGATTGATAAAAGTAGGCAAGACTACCCCTGTAGATGAAAGGAATGAAATTGTTAAAATATTAAAGGAATATAGGGATGTCTTGGCCTTTGGTTATGATGAACTCAAAGTCAATAGGGAGGATGTGATTCAGCATGTGCTTCCTCTTAAGGAAGGTACTAAGCCCTTTAGACAGAAGTTAAGACAGTTAAACCCAAAGTTAGCTCCTCTTGTCCAGCAGGAGTTAAAGAAAATGCTTGACGCAGGTATTATTCAACAGACTAGACATTCTTCTCGGTGTTCAAACTTCGTTGTTGCTAGGAAGAAGACTGGGAAAATTCGTATCTGCATTGACTTCAGGAACTTAAACATTGCTTGCACAAAAGACAACTATCCCCTTCCCAAGATGGAAACTCTACTTCAAAGGGTTACAGGATCATAAATGATTTCCATGCTTGACGGATTCTCGGGTTATAATCAGATCAGATTAAAAGCAGAAGATAGGCATAAGACTACTTTTACTACTCCATGGGGTACTTTTGAATATCTTATAATGCCATTTGGTTTATCAAATGCTGGAGCTACTTTTCAAAGGGCTATGGATTATGCCTTCAGGGGGTTGATCGGTAAATTAATTGAAATATATCAAGATGATTTAACAGTTTTTTCTAAGGATGGTAAAACTCACATTTGCCACCTTAGGCAAGTTTTGGACAGATGTCGAGAGTTTGGGATTTCTCTGAATCCTGCTAAGTCAGTCTTTGGGGTGACTGAAGGAAAATTATTGGGCCACATCATAACTAAGGAAGGAGTTAAAATAGACCCTGAAAGGGTGCAAGCCATTGGTAAAGTGCCTTTGCCAACGACAAAGAAACTTCTTCAATCCTTCTTAGGACAAACCAATTTTGTCCATAGGTTCATTCCTAACTATGCTGAGATCATGAAACCTATATGTAAGCTACTTAAGGATGTAAAATTTGAATGGAATGATGAAAGTAAACGAGCTTTTGAACATATCAAGACTGCCATATGTAAATCTCTGGTTCTTATCAGTCCAGATTATGAGAAGGATTTTCAGATCTTCTCTTTTGCCTCTGAAGACACAATTGTTGGTGTGTTGCTTCAGAAAAATGACCAAGGCCATGATCAACCTATTCCATATATGAGTAGGGCCTTGCAAAATTTAGAATTGAAATATCCCATGTTTGAGAAACAAGCATATGTCTTAGTCAAATCACTCAAACATTTCAAAGTCTTCATCGGATATTTTAAGGTGATTAGTTATGTTCCTAATTCCGCGGTTAAAGATGTGTTATCTCAAGTGGAAGGATTGGGCTTAAGGGGTAGATGGATTGCTAAAATCCAAGAATATGATTTGGAGATTAAACCAACTAAATTGATCAAGGGTCAAGGCTTGGCAAAAATGTTGACAGAAAGTAATGAGAAAGCCTTGGATATGGTTAACCAAATCAATAATGAAGAATGGCATCCTAACTCACTAAAACTTGAGCAAGTAGATTGGTATACAGACATCATTTTCTATCTTAAGAATCTAACTTGTCCAAGGCATCTAGTAGGACACAAGAAAAGGGCTTTGAGATTAAAATCTTCTAAGTATGTCCTTACTAGAGATGGATTAGGATGGAAAAATCCTGATGGAGTTATCCTTAGATGTGTGGATGATATTGAATCAAAGGAACTAATGGATGAATTCCATGGAGGGTTTTGTGGAGGACACTTTGCTGCCAAAGCTACTACCCACAAAATCCTTAGAGCAGGATATTATTGGCCCACTATATTTTCAGATGTACATCAGCTTGTTCGGAAATGTGAGCCATGTCAGCTTTTCACAGGAAAGCAGAAATTAGCAGCACTCCCTTTGCAGCCAATGGTGGTTGAAGCACCTTTTCAACAGTGGGGTTTGGACTTCATCGGGAAGTTTAACAATAATTCGAGTAATGGGTTCTCTTGGGTTCTTACAGCCACAGATTACTTTACAAAATGGGTTGAAGCCATCCCTACGAAAACAACAACTGAGAAGGTGGTGATGGATTTCCTTGAAGACAGAATTATAACTAGATTTGGGGTCCCATCAAAGATTGTGACAGATAATGCCAAGGCCTTTTGTTCAGCCGAGATGTCAGCATTTTGTTTCAAGTATGGTATTATCTTATCACATGCATTAGATTATTATCCCCAAGGAAATGGTCAGGGACAGTCAAGTAATAAAAACTTAATGACCATTGTAAAGAAGGTAGTCGGCGAAAACAAGAAGTCTTGGGATAGTAAAATTAAACATGCATTATGGGCCGACAGAATAACAAAGAAAGCAGCTACTGGAAAGAGTCATTTTGAGTCAGTGTATGGGTTGGAGGCTAGGTTGCCAGTGCACCTTAGACTTCCCACTTATGGATCAGTTGAGGACACTTCTACAGAGCAGGATGCAGTTCAGAACAGGGTCAATCAAATCATTGAGTTAGATGAAATCAGACGAAGGGCTTATGATCAAAATTGTAGAAATCGGGACAAGGTTAAGAAAGTTTTTGACAGGTCAGCCAGACATAGGGACTTCATTGTTGGGGATACAGTTTTATTATGGGATAAAGGCAGAGAGAAACCTAGAAAACACGGCAAGTTTGACAGCTTATGGTTAGGGCCATATTTGATCAGAGAAATAGCAAGGCTGAACTCTTTTCATCTCAGCCATTTGGATGGTGAGCCCTGTTATCCACCAAGTTGCTCTATGGTGAATTTCCAGCGAGCCGCCAAAGATTTGAACATTATTGTTCAAAATTCAGAGTTCAGAAATTCAGTCGGTCGAAAAGACCACCTGGTTACTCTATATTTCCATAAAAAATTGTAATAAGAGGTGTTGGCATGATGAATTTGTAAAAGGTCTTAGCCACCTTAAGTCCTAAGCGTGAGTTATACTCTGGAGTGTTTTTTCACTTACTAATTATATTTTGCCGCTTTCAGGCGATTTATAATT
>JASDQU010380208.1:0-11218 GCA_032191745.1 Picea mariana | reverse complement strand
TGACTATGAAAAAACAAAAAAGACGGGCGAGAAGAGAGTATTATCTTATATTGACATAAGTCGTGTCACCTTTGAACAAAGCACAAAGTTATTGAGTCCACTTGTCATCATAATTTTGGATTTATCATGGCCTTAGGAAGCTGAGCTAGTTACAAAGAGTTTTCTCCCCCGATTGGTTACTCTTCCAGTCCCTATGGAGAGTTTGATTGGTGCCTCCTGCATCTCATGGATTCATCATTGAGTCTATGCTGCCAGATTCTTCCATATATCTCATGCTCTTGTTCAAAGGATGTCTATCAACATGTGTCGGCCACCCCTGAAAACTCTTAACTTTGCATGTCAGCCATACCCTCAGTTTGTCTTAGAATCACATGATGTTGTAGTCCTATTACGCACCCTAGTCCTACTTTCCTCATTGGTAGGTAACCTTGAACCCAACAATCGACATTTCATCATTGGTCGTTGATTGGGCGGTTTCTCTTGTGTTCGACGGCAATAAATCTATTCACACATTGGGATTCGTTCAGTGTCTTGGATGCCATTAGCCTTATTGGTGGTTTCCTCACCTTTGTCAACAATTTTCCTCATTGGATACTATTCAAAGGGTCTTTTTTGTGCACCGCTTGCACTTGGCACACATTAAAGACACATAGGGTCGTTGGTTCGTGAACACGGTATTCGTCCGATTTCCTCCAAATTATCAAGCTCCTGCTTTGTATGTCGTGCTGAATGATGAGAACTGCCTTAATGCTCTCCTTTCATCAGGTCTCCTTCCATCGACTTCAACTCATCTATTCTAGAAACGAGACCTAGAGTCCTATGAGTACCTAGAGGCTTGTAGTCATTAGTGGCATGTTCTCTCGCCATTGATAGTTGGGAATACATCAATGTCTCCTGATTGATGGATTCTTCAAGTGTTTGACCCCGACTCCTTTATTTACACTTGTAAGAATGTACTCAGTGCCTTGATAACTACTTTCATCATCGGTAGGATGTCTCGCGTTTGTTAACGGTATACCTCAGTGACCGATAATCAAACAAAGTCTCATTGTGTTCGACCTCAACTCCTTTATTCACATGATGTAGACTTGCACCTTTGGCAGAATGTGTAGAAGACTTGAATACATCAGTATGTGGCCACAACTTTCTTGAGCTGTTGCTTCCTTTTCATTGGACTACTACCTGTGTGGCTTTAGTGATCATGGGAGATCATATTGTACTCCATTGTATACATATATCTTCAGATTGATTTTGAGACTGGTTCTACTAGGCCTTGTTCGTGACTATGACAACCTTTGGCATGTAACCATGTTTGTATTTCCTATTCATGGCCATGGATAGTTGTTTGGTATATTTTCACATGCATCTGCAATGTAATTCAATTGGCAGCCATGTATGCAAAGTCAGTATAGATTGTAATGAGCAACTAGTTCTTCCAGTTGGGTCCCCATTACTCCACTTCTGGGTTTTTATAATGTATTTCGGCCATCGCAGATACTCCTCTAACCTCACATGTTATGGGGCATCTGTTATAGAAATATTTTCCTCACCCCATGCAATCTTGCATAGAAGGCCTTTTTCAATTTCCCTATGCAGACTTGTCATCCCTATTTGCAAATCCCAGAGCTAAAAATACATTTTTTCCACATATACGCACCTTGTCTACAATACAACATGCATATACGTAGGTTGCACCACTACAACCCGTGTACATCGGGAAATGTGCCCAAAATTGAAAAATGGTGTCGGGTTTCCATGTCACGACAAGAGATCAATGATCCTTGGCCTTCCATATACTAGAAACGTTCTGAATCGACCCTTCAGTTCCACTTGAAGGCTATAAATGGGCCAATTCCAAGCTATGGAAAGGAAGAGAAATAATTCAACTTTGAGAGCAACGTTACTCTGGAGGAATTATTCACTTCCCATTGAGTCTACATCCCTTTATCCTTTAGGTATGAACACATTGTTCAGCCCCAAAGCTCTTCCCTTATTGAGTGAGAACTCCATTGTCTCTCTTACATGAGCTTGCCTTTGGTGGAGGCCCAACTGGAAGGAACTTAGTTTATCAGTTCCAAACCATGCTGACACAAAAGTTTGTAACTTATTCACTTTTGCTGATTATATCTTAATAGAAATACTCTTTTCTCGTCCAACTGATATCTTGCAAATATTTGAATTATTATTCCATGGGCGTATTTGTTATGAATGTTAATGGATTATGCTATTGAATGTGCTAACATCATATATTATCACCATATGCTTGCATTGCTTGGTTGTTGAGGACTAGTTGCAGGTATATTACTTTGGGTCAAGTGCTCAACGGTGGACTTCATCGAACGTCTAGACAAGGTAGGCCTTTCATCTTGTCTTGCTAGCATATTTGTTTATATAGCATACTTGAGAATAGAGTTGATTTCTGCAGTCATTTCTGTCTATTGTGGTTTGCCCCTAGCCATAGAGAGATTTTCCTCGTAACATTGATGTAATTGATCCATCACTGGGATCATGCTAGGTAGGAATTCAAGGTTGGTCCTGATCCATGGTACCAACCCATAAAGGAAGATATTTATTTCATTATTGGACTATCTAGGAGAGAAGAGGATTTTCCCTAGTTCCCCAATCTCTTACCTAGTATTTCCAGAGAGGGTTAGATTGCATATGTGTAAAGATATGTCAGTGAAAACATCACTGACCCTAGTAACTTCTAGGTTGTTGGTTGCTAGTAGTGTTTATGTGCATTCATTGCATAAGAGGTCAGGTGCTTATCATTTATGGTCACAACACTAGCACATTATACCTCTGATGGGTAGTGCATTAGTTTCCCTCTAATGCACTATGTAAATACTTTAGTTCATAGGACCAGACTCATTAGGTCCATTATACCTGTAATGGGTAGTGCACAACTTTCCCTGTAATGCACTATGTAGATACTTTATTGACATTTTAAATATCATGGACCTATATGTTGTCCCATTTCATATAACAAAGGGTGTCTTATTCGTATACAATAAAATGAATTTTGTATTATATTGCATTGTCTAGTGTCATCAAATTTTACATTGTTGATCAAATATATGGATGATTTACATTATTACAATGAACATAGGTGTAATCAGTTGGTAAACTTGTTTAAATGACACAACACATTAATGCAATGATTATATCCAAACATAGTAAAAATATAAAAATCAATATTATTATAAAAAAATTTGATATTTTGATGATTAATTGATATTTTGTTAAAAAAAACAAGAAGTTGCATTTGTATACCATAGCATGGAAAAATTCAACACTAAAATGTATTGATGCATTGTATTCATTTGATCTCAATGGTGTAATTTATACATATTTACGCACCAATGTTATTAAGTGAGTATTACACACTGATGTGAGAAACTATAATAAAAGTAGCAAAGCTCCTAATGACAACAAAAGTACTACTTCCTTCAACATTACCTTTACCATTGTTAATACTTTTATTGTCATCATTACAAGAACCTATGGTGTGCAAGATGATATATGTACTAATGCTTTTACATATGTAAGACACATCGATGCTTTCATTATATAAACTATTCACCGAACTTCATAATATATATATATATATATATATATANGGCGCATTGGTGAATATTATTAATAGAAGCACCCATATGCTTTCAATATCTAAAATACACACTAGGGCTTCAAAAATATGTCATATGCACCCATGCTTAGTATAGGTATTTCTAAGTCACCGGTCTGTATCAGTACATAGTGCAATAGTGCATATTAAATATAATTGTTGTATCAATGTGCCATATTGATATAAGTGCATCGATAAAAAAACATCCATTAGAACCTCCAGCTGCCTAGAATTCTTAGTTATAGTGAAAATCCGTTAAAACCTCCATTACTAATAGCAGAGGTTTTTTTGATAATTTTGCCCAATCTTGTAACACTAAAAACCTCTACAAAAACCCTCTGCCAGAGGGTGTTTCCCTTTTATTGACTTATGGATTGTGGATATAGAGAAGTACATTCAATCACATAGAAAATAACTCATGGATACATAGAAAAACTAACTCTTTATTAACTAAAAAAGCTACAATGATATACAATAAAGTTACAACATAGTACAAGTTTTCCTAATAGACAAATATATGAAACTATACCAAGTTCTTCATAGCTCTCAAGCTTATTCTATAAATGCTTATAACCTTATGGTCACACACAATTCTCTCTTAAACTTGGCTCCGACAACTAGTATATCTCCTTGTTAGGTAAATTGCTCATATATCACTAGAATAGGTACCAGAAACTTGGCTCTCATAATTAGCATATTGATCATACTTACCAACTTCTTAATGAACACACATGTATCAAGTACAATGATTAAATCTGACATAGTAGATCAATAACTATCTCAATGACCTATTAATGACAAGGATACATATTCAAGGGTAGTTAGGCTCGAACCTTGATCTTTGGGTATCTATTGTATATCGAACAACAATTCTTGATATATACACCATAATGGCTCCAATGATAGAATACAAGTCAACAACACATGCTTAAATCCCCAAATGACGATAAAAGTAGGCACTTGCAGATGTACACATCAATTGCATATGTGTGACACAACATACTATTTGCACTAAACATCCTCAACATTTGCATGCTTATAATTGTTACACCTAGAATTTTCATAATATTTTCTGACAATTACTTTGTTTGTCACGATAATATTTCTCCTCTACTGGTTCTTCCCCTTGATTTTGAGGTTTTACCAGGTTTTATTGTCCCCCTGAGCCATTACTGAAGGAATAATTCATACTTGTCCCCCTGCACTTGGTAGGAAAGATGCAGGTGAACATAATTATATGAAAAAGATTATGCATGTCGGTCCCAAGGTAAATTCCCATAACTCTGTACCCACATTATTGTATGAACTAAAACACTCTTGGTGAGATCCCAGTGTGCAGTAATCCTTGATAATCTTAAATTAGGAGGAATAGGAGAGAAAACTAAATGAAGGCAAAGAAAATAAAATATCAAGGAGATACAATCTGCAATGCTTGGTGGCGAGTTTGTTGGCAACGCTGGTAGTGATCAAAAGACTAGGAATAAATGATTGTCTGGTGAGTTCGAGGAAGCTATTCTTATTGTGGAAACTTCTAAAAAAATCCAGTGCATGATTATTAACGAAAATTTCAGGAAGAATTGATGGCCAATATGAAGCAGAGAGAGTGGAAGCTGCAAATGAGTAGAGGATTTTAGCTGAGGACGAGGGCATCATAGAGGAATTCATTTCGAAGGTGAAGAGAAATGGAAGATGCAGTTTCTATTTGGGTGACTTTGAAGCATGAGAGAGGCATCACCATCGATGAGAAAGAGAAATAAAATCCAAACATATCAGCTGTAGCACCACACTGAAAAGGTCATTTGATTGGGTGAGCCATTCCCTGCACATATCCTCTCACTCTATTCTATAATGACCAAGGAGAAAGGACGTGGAGGCCACCTACAACCCATGTGACTAAATTGATAGCTAGAAAGTCAAAGGAAGTATTAAAGAAGGCATGTATATTTGTTTTTTACATTTATCATTATTCCACACGCATGACATGAAAACTAAAATATTTCTTTATACTGATTACACACCCTGCTAAATGACAATTGGTGTGGTAAGAATGACCATTTAAATGTCAATTCAAGTATTGTGGATGGTGACTTAATGTGTAGAGTCATGTCAAAAAGATGAAAGTTAATCCATGTCAAGTCATTTGGTTGGAGTTGAAGGTTGAGATGCTTTAAAGTAAGAGCTCAATAGTCAAAGTCATGTTGATAATCTCAATTTAGAGTAAATTCGAAATTTAAAGTCAAAGTATAAATTCAGTGCAAGTCCAAAGTCATTTGTAAATGACAAGATTATTACTGTTGCATTGTAAGTGGCAAGGCGCTCTTGTAAAGTGCCTGATATGAAGTGTTTGGACGAATTTGAAGTAAAAGCTCAAAGTCATGAAGTGTAAAGTCATTAGTTGTATGAAGAAGGGTGCATGATCAGTGTTACCCAACACCCCAAATTTAAATTTATGGTTGAGACATCACATGAGGGTTTGTAGAAAAAAAAAGGCAAGTTAAAGTCATTCAGATTATCAATGTCAAAAGTAAAGTCACGTGAAAATCATGACATTAGTGCGTCAATTGAGTTTTCCAATCGAGTTTCATAGGTGTCTTGTTGTATGGAGATGTCCCTCCCAACAAGAAACATTTTCTATGCAGATATTTTCATAGAAGAAATAGATGCAAAAGATTGAAGAAGACGATAGAAGAAGTCAAAGGAAGAAATAAAAACAAGATGACAAAAGATAGAGAATGAAGAAGAAGAATCATGGGCATGAACAAAAGAAACAAGAGGCAATGAAATCTTGAAGAACATAGAAACAAGGACAAGGAAAAAAGTTTGAAGTAGCAAAAGGAAGAAAGACTACAACAAAAGAAGACAAAGAATGAAGAAGGAAGCAAAGCAAGGTAAATAAGTAATACAGTGTGTTAAATAATTTGAGATGCATAGATAATGAGATCCCTAAAAAGTTTGAAGATCCTCTTTGATAATGTTGTTTTGATGATGGAAAAAAATATGATATTGGTCCTATGTTTATATGAAGAAGTATGTTGTATCTGAGTTAATGATTATGTAAGTCATGAAGAGGTAAGTATACTCCCATAATTTGTATATTGAAGGTTTGTTGTTAGCTAGAAACCACTTGATGTAATGTGTTGTTTGTGGTAAGCAAAAACCACTTGTCATGACAAAGGAGGGTTCGTGATAAGCCAAAAATCACTTGTTGTAATAGTTGAGGGTAATCCACCAAAACCCATGATGTATGGGTAAGCCAAAGCATACCCAAGATGATGATTGATGATGATGCAGGGTGAGTTATAGGTATGGGTATGATATTTGTGATTCAAGAATGGTTGATGAACCATGTACATGAAATAGTTTCCTATAGAACCGACATATACAACCACTGATGACCCATGTATTCTGATGGATGGTAACTTTTTTATATGGACTTTAACACACATGATATTTATATCTTGCAGGTACAAGTTCCAATTATGAGGATAAAATATGAATATAAAGAACACAAAAGAATGAAATGAAAAACATACCAATTCAAAGGATCGATTGAATAGATTGAGGATGATGATTGCATATTAAAATCACAAGTATTAATTAAGGGGGAGTATGGAGGAATAATTCATATTTGTGAATTAGGAATAATGTCTAAAATATATAATTGCAAAAATGTAATGAAGTAGACCAAGGTTAATGTCTACACATGAGTGAAAGATGAGGATAATGAGAGATATTAGGGATGAGGATCTCATGGATTGAGTTGAGAGATTTAAGGAGATATTGTGGAGAAGGTTATGGATGTGATGTGATCTAATTACCTAATTAAGACTTAGTAGTTATGGTCACCTATGGTTATATAAAGGGACCATTTGTACAATAGAATGTACAAACACGAATGTTATGATGTAATATAGATTTTCCCCTTCAGGGGTTTCTTTGTGTAATTGAGGGTGTCCCTTGCTTTGTATGTGTATTGTTGATGATTATAATTTCAACAATTACTATTTGTAGTCCTCCCCTCCATCTTCCTTTGATTTGGATCTTGTTCCACCTCTTTCCCATCTAGATCTTCTTAGTTCTATCTTTTTATTGTGAAGTAGATGTCCTTACCGTTTGTTTTTATTCATTATATGGTAAAAGTTGAGATTGTTCAAGCCCTACTATCTCTGCACTTTTTTCTGTCACTTTCTTTTCATGGTTTGAGAATTTAGAATTGAAACATATTTTTGCTTGAAAATTCTCATTCACCTCCTTTCTTTTCCCATTTCTTCTATGGTACTTTGGATTTTGATATTGCCTCAATCAAACCTTTTGGGTCAATCACATTCTTTTTTTGAACTCTATGGTTCATTGGGTAGTGTTTCCTCAAATTCCTGTGAGCATGATAGGTACAATATTGAAAAGTTATTAATTCATAATCCAGGGTTTGAAGCCATTCAATGTCTTGGTAGTCTAGAATCATAGGCTTTGAAAGACATTCAAACAAGTTCATTAAGAACATTTGAGCATATGTTATGTATTGCCTAGCTCTAGTAATTTTAGACTTTTTAATAAATATGACTAGAGTAGTACCTGTATCATCTAGAATATATTTTCTCAGTAATTCCAAAAGTATCCAAATTGGAGCTTCATCAAAGTAATCCCTTTAGAGGGAAGTTTTTTCTAACCAATATCTCATGAAGCTATGTTGAATTCAAGAAATATAACATTTCTTAAAAAAAATATCTATCATTTAAATGTGAAAATATGACAATAATGAAGCCTTTAACACATAATCATAGGTTTGTTGAACTTTTTAACCTCCCATGTTGTTGTAATTCATCATCTTAGAATATGTTTAACTAGCTAAGCAATAAATTACACATTCCTGCATATACTCTATCCCCCCTCCTTGTAGAGAGGTAATCTCTAATCTAGGTTCCTTCAACTATTTCCATAGTTCTTTTTCACTCTTGTCACATTTCCTATGAAACTTGAACCTACAACCTTATAAGAAACACAAGAGGGGCCCTTCCCACTCTTACTGAGCATTCCATTAACACCCTCACCTACATACAATTGTCTTCTAAAACCCTCGATCATTCACAACCCTTAGCTATGTTCTCTCTTACTTGGGACTATTGAGAATCAACAATTTCATTAATGTTGTTCTAGGAATAATATAACTTTATTCACACAAATTGTACTCAAACAAATTATCACAAAGAATAATCTTTAGGTTTTATCATGCACCAACTTATAACTAGATCATGACCCTAATTTCTTAACCTTTAAAAAATATTTTTAATTTAGAATTTAAATCTCAATGCCTTTTACTTGTAAACATATTTCTCTAACCAAAAGATTAGACCAAAATCTTTGGCAAGGTACTAACATCATTATTTTTTTTCCAATAACAACCTCCAACCACATAGAAATGTCTTAAGGGGTGGGAAAATTGAATCCTTTGTATTTGCACTTCATCTTAATAATTAAAATTCTTCACATACTTTTCCCACAAACAAATTGTTGGAAACAGTCATCAAACTACAAAAGTCATAACTTATGTCAATGGATAGTTACAGATGTAGTCTAAACGTTCTATGTTTTTTACCATTTCCGATAATCTTCTCTGGAATCTTGCTATACAATTGTTGGTGAAATCACAATTTTTTATTGCTTAAAGTTCATTTTTGAATGCATAAAAGGATTCAATGCCTTGAAAAACCCCTAGGGCACTCAAATTATGTAGATTTAACAACTAAAATATGAAATTCCAACAATTTTTGGTCGGATCTTCGGAAAAATTGTTTGGAAAATACATCCAAAAATGGTAAAAAACGTAGAACATTAGACTACATCGATAATTGTATGAGTATTCAAAGAGCTCAACCTTCCAACGTTAGCGAGCCATTGGAGAATTACATAGATAATCAATAAAGTCGATGATATGATCTCTATGAGAAATATGAAGCATCTAACACATATATGTCAGACTTTTGAGCCCTTTTTAATGAGTTTTAATGTAGGATTGTTTAACATTGATAGTGAGTTTTTATTTTTTTCTCATTTTTCATTTGTGAAATTGTTTTTCTATTTTGTATGTTTTAATGACGAGGGAATGGTTTATTGGAAACACATTGATGAAATAATAGTTCATTGAAAATATTGTGCAAAACACTACATTTTAAAGATCCATATTCACTATGGATCTATCAAGTGCCAAAAGGGATCCAATCCATCTTCCTCAAGTTTTGCTCTCTTTTCATTTGAGACACTCCAATCACATGCTATATATATATATATATATATATATATATATATATATATTGATTGCAATGTTAGGGACCTAACCTCCCTAACCCCTCACATATATAGAATATTATATTTTCGATGTAATAAAGGACAATATTAGTTAGTAAGGCCTATTTAATAAATATGAACAAGTCAATGCAAGAAAACCTAATAGAAGCTTCCATTTCTAGAAAGATCTTCCTCTAGAATGTTCTTATATAAATACGAGTAGGAGGCATGAGAAAGCCTTGTCTTGAGAATTATTGTAATAAAACATTTTCTGTTAGAGGTTGCCCTCTTGAAGAGGCAAGTGAACATTGCTTTCTATCAATAAATGTATCATTTTTGGTGTTGTGGTTATCTACATTTTGTTGTTCCACTAGTATTTGTTGCAATATTTTTGTTTATGCTTAATATCATATATCTGGTACCTAACAAGTGGTATCAAAGAAATTTTCCAGGGTAGAGACATGTACTGTCGGTATCCTTAAAGAATATAGATATGTCGTTCAATGGGTAAAACTGCAGTAGGGAAGCATACATGCAGGAAATACAGATGGTTTCACATGGTTACTTAGAAACAAATGTTTCACCTTGTTGGAAACCTCTGTAACCCCTGTTGTTACCCTTCAGGTAGTACCACATCAGACAGAATCTGTACACAACCATCACTCCCACGTACCAACAGGTATATCGGGAGTCCCCCAGGTCTCTTGAAACCAACTCTAGATCACCCGACCGACCACCTAACTGCTATAGTGACACTGAGAACAACACTCAGTAACATACTCTCTAGTACCTGGGTAATCAAGTAGTATGACTAAGGGTACATTCAAGCATCCTTAGTTGGTGCCTTGAGATATTGGGCCGAATACTACTATTTGACCATGCACGTATATTAGAGAGCTATAACACAGGGAAAACCCTTGTCTGTAGGAACCCTGAAAACCTTAAACCTTGGGAAAGGAACATAACAAAAAAAATAAAAGAAGAGATCTATTGTTGTGCAACCCTGTCTCCTGCATTCTGGTTGCGACATTCCGACACAATTTTTCTTGTTAACAATTTGGGCAAGTTGTCACTACAACATTCTTCAGGCTGGAGTATAACTTCGCAGAAGTAAAAAAGAAGAAGAAAATAATGGTTTCGTCGACACCCTTATTTGGGACTTATTCCATTGGATTCCTCTCTTCGCCCTGATTTTCATGGAACCTATCATTTTTAAGAATTTTTTTTTTTTTCGTGGACCCAACCCCCTTCCCAACGCCCTTATTTGGGACCTATCCCATTGGATTCCCCTTTTCTCTGTGATCGTCG
>JASDQU010380205.1:0-11219 GCA_032191745.1 Picea mariana | reverse complement strand
CATTTCATCGCCCCATTAACTTTTCATGATATCATTTCCATAAATATACTTGGGTTTCACCTTATTGTTCTCCACTTTATTCATTTTAGTATTTAAAAGGAATTTGTGATTAAATGTTATAAAATCAACATGTTTTCATATATATCTCAAATATGTGTGAGCTTTGTAATGTGTATGAATATGTGAAGGATTAATTCAAATGACCTCTCGAATACTTCCTCCATCATTTCAATATTTGAGGAGATAATTCAAGCCCATCCCAAGGAGAAGATCATGGAGATTTGGTTGGAATATCTTATCTAGGATATATGAGAGATATGTATGAGGATTTAAAGGGATTATATTTTGTAAAAATGGAAAATAGGTTGAGAGAATAGTGGATCTGTAATAATCAGATGGTTATCTTATCTTCAAGTCTCTCATGTATAAAATAGAGTGCTCTCTCTTCATCCGAATTCAATTAGGATGTAATTAGAATTAGAGTAGTCATTAAGATTCAAAAGAGAAAGGGATTCTTAGCTTTGATCCATATTCTTTCATTGTTATTCTTTCATGATTGTCATTTTATTATTGTTATGTAATTCAAGATAGCTTTATTGTGTGAGCTCACATATTTTATTTGTCCTTAACTTTTCACATGTTGTATTACTTTTCCTTTATGCAATTTCCTGCTTTCCTAGATTAGTTTCATTTCAGCAATTTAGATTAGATTACTTCTAGTTAAGTTCTGCATATATAGTTCATGTTCTTCGTAATCCTACGAACCTTGGATTGACAAATTAAATGGTTAGGAAAATACTACAACGGAATTTAATGACAATATTTTCGCCTAACATGTAGTAGGGTGATGAATGTTCTTTCCTCAACCGAAGCTTTGATGTTAACTCAGACATCATTTTGTTCTGGAAGTGATCACCATGGTCAGTGACAATCTCCTTTGAGATGTCAAAACTTTCTATTATCTGGTTAAAAATGAAGAGAGTTGTTGTTTCGCCATCATTGTTAAACATTGGCATAGCCTCGACCCACTTTGTGAAGTATTCTACCGCTATGATGATATAATGATTCCCCCTGGATGAAGCCGGGTGGCATGTAGTAAAATCAATCGCCTACTTGGTGAAGGGACCAACAGTGATGATGGGAAACATGGGAGTGGGATGTGCCCTCATCTTTCGAGAGAATATCTAACACGGGTGGCACTTCTTGATCGACTTGACACAATGCTTGATTAATGTAGGCCAAAAGTAATTGGCTCGTAGAATCTTTTGGGTTGTTCCTAACCCAAAAAAATTACCACCACATGCTCCAGTCATTAACAACAAGTTTTGCTTCTTCATGTATAAGGAACTGATGAAGAATGCAATGTACACCTCGACGATACAAAGTTTCATCGAGTATGAGATAGTTTCGTTCTTGATGGCGAATTTGACGATGCTCTTCATGAGAAGCAGAAGAAGGGAACTTCAAAGTCTGGAGATAGACTAGTATATATCCATCCTAGGGGTCCGAAGACGTGATCAGAAAAATATTTCCTTTAATGGGCGATTCTTTGGGGGTATCATCACCATATTCAACTGGAAGTTCAGAAATGACTTCCGCAAACACCAATGATATTTTGGATTTCACAGAAAAAAACTCCAAGTCAAATTCCTAGAGGATAAAAATCCATCTACTTATATTTTCACCAATGACTCATTGTGTTAGGACGTATGGAAACAGATTCACAATGGAAATGAAGGTGGTCTTATGAAGAAGGATATAATGATGGAACCACTAAACAGCGTGCACTGCTGCCAACACAAGATTCTCAACATGGGAATAGTCAAGTTACGGCCCAACAAGGCCTCAACTAAGGTAATAAATCACATTCTTTTCGAGAAAATCATCCTCTTGAACCAAGACCATGCCGATGGTTGACTCTGCGGTGACCAAGTACAATAATAAATCTTTATTATAATTGGGAGGTCGAAGTAGAGGGGTATACGTAAGAGCGCATTTCAACGCTTCATATGAGCAATGAGTGGCTTCATCCCAACATAAAGGGACTCTCTTTTTAAATAAATGCATGAACCCTTTAGTGATCTCAACATAGTTTGTGATAAAACACTGAAGACAGTTCACTTTCCCATGTAAGCTTTGAAGTTGGGGAACTGTGCATGGGGGAGGCAACTGAACTATTGCCTCAACCTTAAGAGGATAGACCATGATCCCTATTGTAGATACTATGAAACCTAAAAGATGAGCCGACATCATGTAGAAACTGAATTTGTTAGGATTCAAGCGAATCTGATAGTAGCGACATTGTTCAAAGATTAGTCGGAGGTGCGCAGGATGATCAACTCTCTTGCGATATCGTGATGCTATATCATCGAGATAAGCCTCAACTATATGTCTAAGATCATTTAAACCAAAAGACATGGCCTGCTGAAAAGTGGCTCCAACATTCGTCGGGCCAAAAGGCATCTTACGATAAGCAAATGTGCCCCATGGACAGATAAAATTTGTTTTATGTTGGTCTTCGGGTTTGATCTGAATTTGGTTATATCCCAAAAAACCATCCATGAATGAAAAGACCTCACAACCTGCGTATTCATCGACAATATGATCAATGAATGGTGTGCGGAAATTATCCTTTGTACAGGCCTTATTCAGGTCACGAAAGTCCATGCACAGGCAAATCATACCTTGTTTTTTGTTGACCAGAATGGGAATTGACACCCATTGCGTCAACTGTATGGGGTGGATGAAAGTAGCTTTAAACAGTTTCTCTAATTAAGCCTTAATAGATGCCTCTTTCCAAGGATTCACCGGACGAAAATTCTTTTAGATCGAATTGGCATCAGGATAAGTCGTTATCTCATGTTCAATGATTCTTGGATCAATGCCTGGCATTTCCTCATAAGAACAGGAAAAAACATCACAAAATTCTTTAAATCAATCTATGTGGATTTGAGTCTCCTCGGGGGAGCAGTTTTCTCCAATGAAAACATTCTCCACGATGTTAGGGGTTCTGGAGGTATCCATAGGTATCATTTTAGCGACACTTTCCCTATTACCCTCGGTGTAAACTGTGTGCATATCCAAGGGGTTAATAGGACAAGACCTATCTCCAGTCATATTCAACAGGAATTCACCTACCTCTATTATTCTTAACTCTGGGGGGAAATAAGATCTGTGATGGAGATCATCCTAGGGTCTATGCGGACCATTCAATGCCTCAATAATCATCTCATTAGAGGTAAAGACCAAGTATAAAGAGTCTGTAGTGGCTAGGGAATCTTGAGCCCAAATAGGCTCGAGAACTGGATCTAACTCCTATGCGGGAGTCGGATCGAGGTTGGTCGAAGCTTGCTAGACAATACTATACACAACTTCTTCTGCAAACAAGGGCATGGCCATGCCAGGATGCCCTTTCCCTTCCATTGATTCTGATCAGGAAGGAAGAGTCCACATATCATGAAATTAATTCATTCGGAACGATGACACTTGTAAAATTTCATCCCTAGGATGGTTGGGGGTAGACGATATAAACTTGACATCGCCAGAAGGAGGCGGGTATTCAAAAGTACCCATCAAGAGTGGGCTGAAACCAACCCCCTACATTGACAACGTCGGGCTGAGGGTTATCAATCATTGGGACCGTGGATTCCCCCAATGAAGGGTTAGGATAGGAGACAGACAATTGGTCAATGGTTACGATTCAACCCTCCTGTGAAAACAACAAGACCCAAAAAAATGTGGCAACCATTGCATGCATTGCATAGGTCCAACTCCTTCCTAACAGAAGGTTGTAGTCTAGAGGCACATCAAGCACTTCAACTTCGATGCAGACAACGTTCCCTCCTAACTGCACGGGGAAGGAAGGGATGATTCCATGTGGTCCGAACAAATGACCATCCAAAGTGGTAAGAAGAGTAGGCGACAGAGACAAAACGGGTTGGCCAATGGCCTTCCAACATGCTAATGACATCACGCAAGTCGAGGTGGCCTCATCAACCACCATGTGAAAAATATTTCGAGTAGAATTTTCCATGGTGTAAGGCACTACTACCTGAAACACAATGTGGTAAGGGAGACAGGATTTCAATTCGGTCATATCAAGAACGATCATTCCTGGATTACAAGCCTCTGTAGATCCCAAAGCAGATAACAAAGCCTTTCTCTGCGAAGGGAAGCTCTAGAGGACCTCCAAACCAGACATCGTGCAAGGGATTTATGAAAAATCCTCCACCACAGAGTAATTCTGGGCAGCCCTCGTGCTCAGATTATGAGAAGCTTTCTTGAACACCCCTTTCGGAATGCATGTCATTGTTTCTCCTATCGTCTTCTCAATATGGAGAGGAACAGGTGGGTTTGTGGCTTCTCTACCCTTTTCGGTAGATTCTGACATTCCGTAATCGTGTGCCTCGGTTGTGATGTAAGCATCACCTTTCATCATATAAATGTTAGCGACCGAGAAATTAATAGAAGATGCAGGGGGTCCCTGACTACCCCCATCTATGCTCAAAGAGGCTTGAKTCATATTTTTCCTATGTGGAAATGGGTTCATTAACACGACAGGATGTTGCTACGCCAATAAATTTTTGGCCTCCACAGTCAAGGGCACAGGTGAGTCGGATGATTCTTCATGCAAAGATTACATAGAAACTTCAACTTTCTCTTCACTGTGTTGCCCCCACAATCATTGTTATTATTTTTCTTATCCCCCTTACCCTTCTTATTTCATTGTTTTTTTTTTCCATCAAGCTGCTAGTTGGCCTTCAGGTTCGTCGACTGCACACTATGTACGTCTGACGTTTGGGTAGGGGGAACAACCGAAACAAAGGTCTGGTTGGCCACTGTTTTCTCTATCTATAATTGTTGCAATTGATTTGACAACTGATCAGTGGACTTTTCTTGTGCTGAACCAACTATACCATCGGCATGTGGTCCAGACCTTTTTTTGTCCTTGTCAAGGATGGACCATGGTGCATCTGGAAAAATCTCATAGACTAGTCCAGACTGAGAGTATATCAGTTCGAGATGTTGCACTCTCATTATTGCCTCCTCCTCTGAAAACACTCTCTAAGTCACAACGTCCTTGGATAACTAAGGTACCAAATACTTAAGGAACCACTCCAACAGGAAAGTTGGTGCGACCTGCACCTTAATCAAACTCTTCCAATGCTGCCATTCTCGGATGTGATCCAATATATGATCGGCCTTAGTCTGCTCAAAGTTGGACAACAATTCGGTGTCGGAATCATATCTCACAGGTGGTTTGAAATGGTTCAGGAAAACCATCGCCAAATCGCTAAAGTAAGAATATATTGAGTGATCGACCTTGATGTAACATTTCGCGGCACCCCCAATAAGAGTGCATTGAAACAGGCGCAACTGTACAAAGTCATCTCGTAGAGAGTTTGACGAGAAACATAGGTGGAAAGTTGTCATGTGATCACCTGGATCTTCGCCAATATCTCCTTCGCACTTAGGAATATCCAAGGGAAACTTAGCCGGCATAGGAGGCCAATTTGGATCATGAAAAATTGGGTCGTTAAGAAACCTTGACAAGTCTGGCAGATGTCACGTTGCTAGAAATGATAGTTTGGGATAGGTAGTATGTACAGAAAAAATAGAGCTTGGATTTTTACTGGCACCAGGTTGCCAGGAAAAGTTGGCTTGCCGACCAGGGTTATGGTAGGTACCATGGCCTTGACCAACGTACAGAAACTACATTTACTTGGACATCATCGGCTGATTCCCATAATTGGACGTTGAGGGTCGGGCAGATATTTCTCCCTGCATTGTGTTCCAAATATTCAGGAAAGGATTTCCCCCTGTCGATCTGACAGGCATAGGTACTGACTAGGGAAGGGGTTACCCTTGGTCAACATCCCTTGCTAGGGAACTAATCCTTGCTAATGATTACAAATTCTTTGTGAGGAGAAAACTCTTGTACTTTCCCCTTGTGTAGGAATAGTACCCTGCATAGGATTCTTTTGTCCAAAACCAGGGTTGGCCCTGGCCGAGACAACAACTGAAGAAAGGGGGTTATTACCAAACACGTCGAACAAAGAGAATGACATGGATCCCACTGGCATAGTATAAGAAGAAGGTCCTAGAATGCATGCTCCAAACAAGTTGTAGTTCGTGTTCAACTAGATGGGTGGCTGGAAAGCACCGTCGAGTGAGGGGGACAGAGGCGGTATATGACCCCCACCATAAGGGATAGTGTTATAGGAGGATGAGGTGCCCCCAATGAACCCTTTCAAGGGAGATTTTGAGATCCCTTCCCCCAGACCCATGGTCTGTAGGGTGGAGTAGGTTGGGACGAATTTCGTATCAAAGCCGAGAATCCCATATGAAAATGGAGGTTTCATCGCACTCTGTGTGAATGTAGTAGTGGTCGTTGTCGATGACGGAATCAGACCACTACCCAAAATAGAGGGGGTCGAGATCATTGTGGTCTGGACTGAAGAAGATGGGTTAGGAGGTGGAATACCCCCTGTGCTAGCAGCCATTAGGGGAGTGTAAGGACTCTTGGACGAAGTAGCAACATTTTCTTCCATAGCTACTTGTAAGACTATCTGACACTCATGAGGTGTTACCCTTGAAGGGACAAGTTGTACCGAGATTTGTGCCAACAAGTTAGTGATCATAGGGTTAGCCGGGTTGAGAGCTTCCACTCCAAGGTCAGAAATAGTGAGTTCCTTCAGATTCAAGTGATATCCTCTAGGAGTTGGCTTGATAGCAGTCTCTTATGGCCTGGTTGCTTCAAATGACCCTTATTGGTCAAGTCTTCTCTGTAATAGTGGCGGTTGTGGCTCCAATGTAACTGGCGGCAGGCTTTGAATCCTTTTTGACCGACGAAGCTATTGATATTACACTTTTTAAAAATATCAATGAGACAGTAAGGCTTTAACTAACGTTTGAAACTAGTCACACACTAGAAACGTTCCTACAAGATAAACTAAGCAAACCATTATCTAGTTGGAAGAACAGTTACGCTAGACAAAACCAGAGAAACATACCAGTGCAAGTGAAACTCGAAAACGGAAGCACCATGCTGGTATACTCAGCAAAGTGTGACCCAACATCTTCCCTAGGTACCGTGGTATACCCCCGAAGTCACCAGTGTAAGTCCCTAGAATAAAGGAAACTAAGTTTCCAGCTCGTGAACAGTGACTAGGAGGGTATAGTCGATAGTTGTGTGGACTGCAATGAGGAGGATAACAAGTATAAAACTTACTGAGGGTATTGAAAACATGTGGTACAGAAGAAACTGGAGGATCCCAAATAGATTCGAGGTCCACGAAGCTCCGTAGGGAAATGAAAGCAATAGTATCCCATGACATATCCTCAATATGTGTTCCCCACTACGTTTGGCCCAACTTTGGAGGGGTTATCTTCGCTACCTTTCCTCATGCGACCTCATGTTTAGCCCCTATGTTAGAGGGTGGTCTTGGATAACTTTCACGTCACTATACTTTAACACTCCCTATATATGACTCCAATATTTGTTTGAAATCCTTGAAGAGTTTCCTCTCCAGCCTAATTCAAGGCTCGAACCCTAAACTAGTTGATTGACCCTACAAACATAAAAGTGTAGTTAATTTTAATTTACCGTTCATTTTAAATGGCTTCTTTTAACTCATAGGATATGGAAGTGAAACTAGAGATGTGTATGAGAGACAAAAAGAGGAGAAATAAAAAAAGAAATTGAAAGAAAAATCACTTCTAGTTAACAATAAAGATTTACAACTAACTCTTTAAACCAACTTTTCATAACTAACTATTTTCAAGATCTTTAAAAAAAAGACGTAAAATGAAATTTCACTCGACTATGAGCTACTTAAGTTCTAAGAAATCCATAAAGAACTTAAAAATTGAACCTTTTTTTCCTTTCAAGTAAAATAACTAACCCTAACTACTTTACCGAACTAAGAAATGAAAAATCTTTTTCTTTTTTTTTAAATTCTTTAAACAAGAAAATATTGAAATAAAACTTTTTCTATTTTCTTTAAAGCAAATTAAAGGGGGAAAAGAAATACAAGACAAGACTGAAACAGACCTTTGTCCCACTACGGATCGCAGGGATTCACTAAAGACACCAAACAAGATGATCAACAAACTCAAAGACTTGCCTAAAACCCTTTCAGAAGTAAACACAAGAAATATTTAGAAAATACTAGCACACTGACGTCTAACCCAAGCTATGACTATAAAAATAGAAACACTGAACTCAACCAAGAAACCCAGAGAATTAAAAACCTCAATCAGGGAAGAGGTTTACTGCCTCTTCTTAAAAACAGTTTCTTGACATAGATATGCTACCAATGCTTAAGCAACCTACGTATGTACGTGGGGTGTCTATAACTCTAGACACGTATGTACATGTGATGATCCACAGAAGGGAGCATACATCTCTGTACTTATTGGAAAAATAAATAAAACAGATGGACTAACAGGGCAGGGAGAACTGGTATGGCACCAACATGTGACCAAAATCCCTTAAAAGACTGAACAGACTCAACAAAAAAAGAAAATGTATAAAACAAATCAAACACCCAAAAATCCCCTAAAACCCTAGAGGATTCCCTAGTACGTTCGTCATCTCTACTAGCAGGAAAAAACCCCCCTATGGCTACACCAGGGTTTACAATGTAGGCATATCAATAACCTTTTAAAAGTATCCTACATCTCTAACTACCCCAAACATACCCGAGACTCATACAAAAAAAGAAAAATGAGAAGGATCAGGTAACTGTACCTCTACTCTGCGTCTGGTGATGATCCTCTTACACTCGATAGCTTCGCTGACTGTAAGCCTGCTCCCAAGGCTGGCTTGCATTCAAAGAAATACAAACAAAAATCTACCAGCATGCAATTCACTTATAAATAAGGGTTATATGTTAGAATAAAAACATAAATCAAATGCAAACATTCGACACATCATGATTTGGGATATGAAAAGTACTTCTTTTATTGATAATACAATGATCACATACAACCAAAGTCGGCTACTTCTCCACAAACTTAGTTTGGGCTCCTCTTCACCAAGCTCCAAGTGCACCTTTGTATGGATTCTCCTCTCAACCTTCGTCTTGGGAAGTATAATTGGTTTATAATGGAGGAAGGAAGGAAAATTGGGGAAATCTGAGGCAATTCTCACAAAAGGGCTACAAATTCTTGGGGCAAGGAGGGGATGTGAAATGGGCAGAGTTTCACTGGTCTTATGTCTAGATGTGGAATGAGACCCCAACACCTCCTTTTATATGAAAAAAGGATGGTTATTCGGTTGGGTGACGAGCTATAGGCGGTGGATTAGTTGGAAAACTACCAAATAGCTTGTAATGTCAATGAATTCCTTGAAACTTTTGCAAGTATATGCGGGATCTAGTGGTGCAGGATGAGTACATACGCTGATTTTAGTGGTGCAACAGGATTATCTACATGAGCAATAGTGGAGCAAGGTGCACACATCTTGAAAAATGCAAGCAAGAGGGCCAAATGCTAGGTATTCATATGTAGATAAATTTAGGGTTATAACATAATGATCAAAAGATGATACATAGTCGAGAATTTGAATTTTGATGATTTGAGGCATGCTAGTAAAGACAAGAATATTTTTTGTGTTGAATTCACCAAATTGCACTATGGGGGGAGGAATACATGATTGGAGATTGTGGCTCTAGAGGATGATATTTATGTGAAAGTCAACAGTGTATTCAAGAAAGAAAAATATATGAAAACTTTAGCATATGGATAGGGTGGCTACACCTACCCCTTAAATTGTCAACTTTCTGATGGAAAGAAAAGAGGCTATCAGAACTTGATGGGGATGTAAAGGGGTACCTTTATTGGTGTTTATAGAAATTATAGAAACTTAGAGATAGGTCATTGAGTGGTAAGGCACTTTTTGTCTCCAATATCCTAAGAATGTGGGGTATTATGTAAGATTCTTCAAATATGTTATGTTGCCACAAAAAATTGGGTTGATGCATCAAAAACAAATATATTGATGATTGTTGAAAGGGAAAAGAAGACTAACAAGTGTTTCATTATTATTTTTCATTACATTTCATATCCTTATTATGGAAATAAAATGAGTCATTTTGCATAGATTAGACGATAGAGAGCTATCAATAAACCCAATAGGAATACAGTATCATAGTATTAGCCAATTCCAATATTCTTGGTATAATTTCTTTAAAATATAAAGGGACGGTACAACCATAATTCTACTACCTCGGAGGATGCAGAGGAGATATGTAACTAGTTTCTACATTTATTTTGATTTACTTTAGTCTTTTTCTTGAAAATTCAGGATGAAGATTGAATTAAGCAGGGTGTATGTAATGCTTCGTTTCACCTGATTATTTTAGACGACAGACTTATTCTTTGAGGGGTTTTTCTCACAAACGAAACAATTAATTAATACCTTAATGAATGATATACTTTTAATTATGCATTATACATTGTGGAATAATTTTTATTGATGGTCATGATTGTATAAATATTACAAATGATTTCATGAGTGTAGATGAAGCTCAATGAGTATTTTATGTGGGTATCCTCAACAAAGACCTTGAGACACTGAAATCAGTCAAGGAGTAAATGTATTGATGAATTTTTTTTTATAAATCAATTAAATTGGTTATGGAGATTTTTTGGATAAAAACTTGTTAGTGGATGCAGGCACATGGATCGTGCTTTCTGATCTGAATCACAAAAGGAGTAGTGGGTCTATACAAAACTACACTAGCATAAAATGGAGGGGTGGAACAACGTCCCTATTTCTACTCACTAGCACTACAACCATGTCAGGATTCAAAGAGTGGGGGACACTCTTTCTCATAAGTTTTCATGATTTCGTGAGGGTATACTGGGTCTCAGTCACTCACGAGGTATACTGAAGGGAACACAATAAGGAATAGGCTTTATTCCTTAGTGTCCAATAGTATCATAATTGGGGTAATTACATGAGTAATAGACTGTCAACTGGGTGTTCCATATTCCCAATGTTCAAGGTGACAATATCTTGAATGGCATGGCACATGACACCCTTGGATTACATTAGTACATCCTGAAGCGAATGGTTTTCATGGCACCCTTAACAATTTTTTCAAGGTCAAAAGTGCTTGAAGGGAATGACCCATGACACTTTTGGAGTACATAAGTACATTTTGAAGGGCATGGTGTTCATGACACTCTTAGCATTTGTTTCAATCAAATTT
>JASDQU010380204.1:0-11219 GCA_032191745.1 Picea mariana | reverse complement strand
AAGAGAATGTGGAATGGTCTTAGGTAGCCCATACTTATATGATCGTAAGGCAATCTTCTATAGCACAAAGAATCAATATCAATTCACTAAAGCAGGTCAAGATTATGTGGTTCATGCTCATCATGTTAAAGCAAATAAAACACTTCAAACAATGGAACAATTAAAGAAGGCAGTGCAAGCAAGAAACAGACCAATAATTGTTTCAAGTGAAGTAATTGATCTTAAGCAAGAACATGACATGATTGTTGAATGGAAAGTCAATCATAAGTTGCTTCAAGATAAGCTCATGTCGTGCAAATATCTCAAGTATATCAGCTCATTTGCAGTCATCTTTTTTATGCTATCATTAGTAATGTTGTCTACATGGATGGTAGTCGATTCAGTAAGATGTAACATGGTTCAAATGGCTAACAATATATTGTCAGTTGTCATGATTGTGTTACAGTTGATCTTGATGAGACAGGTGCACAGGACAAAGTTCAGAGATAGAGGACAAGCCGGGTGGCCTATCCTGAGCTTGTTGACTAGTCAGTAACCTTTTGGGGACCAAAAGGTCTTTTAGTGGGGAGGTGTGATCCAGAATCAGATCCAGAAGCCTGACAAGGCTCAAAAAGGCTCAAAAATGAAAGTGATCGGAATCTGATGAAACTAGTGCCATTGCGTCTGTCTCATCTTCCTGATTCCGACCATATATTTACTTCGTCAAACAGGCTCCGTATGCAAAAGATATTGCGTTCTGTCCGAAAACCCAAACAAGCAAAAACAGGGGATGACTATACAATCCATATAGTGCCACGTGGCATGCTGACTGTACAGGTCGTATGACCATACAGATGACGTGGAAACCTCTGGAGATGACATGTGGCAGGTGATGTGGTGTATGACAGATAGTTGGATCAATCTATGGGTGACATGTGTCACCACTATAAGGGTGACACGTGGCACGAGATGATGTCAGCAGGTGATTGGACAGGTACGGTGGCAGGGAACGTGGCAGGTGACATGGACCATCCAAAATTTGACATTTGGTAATTTTTGGTTGGTGGTTGATGTGCCACGTGGCACCCTGTGGTTGGTTCGTGGTTTATGCAAAATATTATGGTTTCTGTCAGGGTCGAACCCCCGACCTCCCCTCCGGGATGCGCACTGGCAGGACCGGGCTGACCGCCTGCTCCACATATGGTTCTTAATATCTATGTGTTAAAATGATTATTTGAATTGAATTGAACCGAATTTCAGAGGCTGGAAGGGCTGGGGCCTAGCCCCAACCCTTGGTTGTATTGACCGCCCATGTAACTGGGAGCGTGGGGTTAAAACTATATGCAGGAGTAATGGATAGGGCCTAGCCCCTGGTTCCATGCCAACATATAACTACCACCCAATAGAACCGGGGTCTATCCCTACAATAGGGCGTGGGGGTTATGGAGTGTTAGCCCGTGGTCCTGTACCATTCCCGAAAACCAGGAGCTAGAGCGCGAGGGAAGGGCCAGCGCATAGCCCGAGGGGCTAGCACTCAGCCACATGGCCCAATATGACCAGGAGCGTGGGAAAGTTTGGGGGCTATGCCCTACATTTATTCAAAAGTGGGTTTTTTGTTTAAGTTTGGGATTTTATTTTATTTATTGTGCCTGTTTTTAATGGATTTTCTCCATTATTGGGAGATATTGGGCATTTTTGGAGCCCAAATTTTGGGAGGAAGTTGGAGATAGATAACCAAATTCAGATCTATATAAACCAGGCCTGTTTGAGGCCTTGGAGGACAGTTAGAGCAGAGTTATGCTGAAGGGAAGCCAAGCCAAATCCATTTTTATGTAGAGAAGCTATTGAGGAGAAGACGCTTGCGAGCCATTTCTGGGAGCTCCGGATGTCCATTTTGCGTGCCGTTTTCTTTGCAGGGTTATAGAGATCTGGAAGAACATGACCAAATTAGTCTTGTAGCCAATTGGCATTGCTGCGATGTACTTTTGAGCTTTTGAACAGAAATAAAGAATCCTCCCCTACTGAGACAAAGGCCCGGAGACGTAGGCAACATTGTGCCGAACTTCGTTATCAATCCTTGTGTTATGGTTTGTTGTTTATTACTTCATTTCAGATCTTCATATGTGTATATGGCTGTCATAATTCCTCTTCTTTCCTCATTCTTTCATTAAGTTTCTCAAATGGTTAATTAACACATGCAAAATTAAAACTCAACCATAGTCATTAAATGATCTTACGGATCAGTCATGAACCCACATTTTATATGCGAAAAATTGAATAAAAGGGGTTAAGTATGATAGATAGAGAGGAAAGTACTTAGTCAAAAACTTGAATATGGCATGGTTCCAAGAATTGAATGTGGTTCTGAAGAGTTGGTCATGCTTCCACATGGAAGAAGCATTTTTTGCATGTTTGATAGAAACCTGGATATCTTGAGCATAAGAACTTGGATTTTGAATCCATAAAATGAATGGTGAAGCGGAGATTGATGGCTACGCAATGAAACTATAATTGTAAAAAAATGTTCTTTTTCTAACATCTATTTTTTTTTCCAAGAGAGGGAAAATAAAGATGGCCAATTTTTCATCAACAATTGGCTCCAACTAAGGGACAATGATCCCCTGTGGGTTGTTGAGAACATCAGAATTTGAAGAACAACTTCCTTATCCATTGGGATATGGAGTCATATTCACAATGAATTCTTGTATTTATTATGTCATGGAGTTAACTTCAAATATAACCTTAACTTAGAAATTGCTTTATTGTTCAAAATTTGACTGAAAAAATAACTAGAAATAAGATCTACCTACCCTATCTTAGTTGAAGGGAAGGGACATTTTTAGGTGTAGGTAGATTTCCAATGGATCCATTCAAGCATCCATCCGATTTTTGGAATGAACTCTATAATTAAAGTACATATTCGATCTTGTACCAAATAGTCGGGGGCATGTCCAAAGTGTGATGGAGAAAAACTGAACTAGATGCGCTGAGAATTTGATTGTTTTTCTTTTCCAACAATCCTTTGGAACCATGTTTCAATGAAACCAATTATTGGTTTCTCAAGAATGTTGTTGTTTTTTATTTGATGTGTATTTTCCAATCTGAAAAACACTTTCATCTTTCTCCTTATCTCCAATCACTTCGAAGATTATTGATTTATCAACAATGTCTTGAAAATATTATTCTTTCATGCAATGATCATGTTTCCATGGTGAGGTTGCAACGATGAATTTATGTTGAAAATATTTTGGGAATTGTAAGGTTGTATTTTGTCATTCATCAATAAATTCACAATCTTCAGAAATAAAACATATCACCAATGTATCCTCTTGGTCCAAATTTCCTTATTTTGATACTTGGAGGATATATTCTTCATTAAAATTTGTTTCAGGTGAGCAATTGACATCATGGAATTCTTACACAAAGTGATGAATCTTACCAATATTTATGTTCATCCAATTTAGACATTGTTCTTGTGGATAGATGTAAACTGGCTGCGCCATTTGATATTTTTTTGCAACACTTTCATCATGATTACATTGAATTAAATCCTCGTGTTCATATTTGAACTCATTATGATCATTGTCCTCAAATTGAGCACATGAGAGGTTGAAATTCCCTTCCAATGGAGCATACAGAGGATGATCTTTTTCTTGAATTGAAATATTTTAGTCTTCTTTTTTAGTTTCAAGAACAAGATCTGAAAAACAAATCATGTCTTTCATAAAAAATTTCTTCTAAGTCCATTCCTATATTGTATTGAAAATATATTGGGAATTTTAATATATTATCACTCATTTCAAGAATATCTCTTTCAATGACTTGAGCTCGCTACATTAACTCTTTCCAATTTCACTTTCTGTTTTGCTTTAATAAAAATATTAAATTCATGAGAAAGGTATTTTTATAACAACTAAAAATAATGACATCGTTTGGAAACATTTATCGAGTAATTTCATAAAGAACTTTCATGAATTTGAAAGTGAAATCTTTGACTGTTTCTTCCTCATTCATATGAATTTCAACCAAATTCAAGAAAATGGAATATGGAGATTTTCTTGGAAAATATTTCTCTACAAATAAATTTTCTAGTACATCCCAACTAGTGATGGTTCTATATAGTAATGAATAAAACCATTCACCAACATATTATTTTAGAATTAAGATGAAAAGACGACATAAAATATCATTTTCAGTCACACTAAAAATTTCACAAGCACTGTCAAATTTAATCAAATGTTTCTCTGCATCCTCTGAAGTATTCCCAAAGAATATGGGAAACTTGTCCATGGAAATATCTGGAAAGGGATGAACTTCTCCTTGAAAATTGAGTAGAATTATATTAAATTGTTTCTTTCTTTGGATACCCTCTCCCTTTATTGTATCTTGAACAACTTTTGTTGATCCCGGTGGAGAAGGAAAAACATCTTCAAAACATGAAAGAAATTCCTCATAGGAATATTCATATTGATCTTCTTGAAATTCTGGATTATTTTCAGTGAAGTCACCAGGGAATCTTTCTTTAAAATCTAGAGTTTCAATGATGGAGTCACTGGGGATATCATTCTCCCAAATCTTGAATGATTATTTGGTTATATGGAAATTTTCACAGCTAATTTGTGACTGCAATTTCAAGAATATTTCTTCAGCTATTTAATTCTTTTCACACAAGGTTTTCAAAAACCCAATTCATATTGAATCTATCTCTTGATATTTTTTCAAAATTTCAACTAGACTGCATCAAATATTCCAATAATATATGATTCTAAAGGTATCAAATTTCTTGAAAAAAAATCACTCCCTAGTATGGTCGCCAAAAACGTTGATGTTTGGATCTGTTTAGACCAAAACAACAACCTGATGTGGATAGAAATCCCCCTGTGTTTTTATAGAGGTGGTACTTCTCTTTGGATGAAAGATATATATTGAATATCTTGGATTAGGAATAATTCTTAGAAAACAAACCCCATATCTTTATTGCTTTAATTTATACATGGAATGGTTCTTTAACAACCTGATCTGCTCTTTTTGTGCATCAAGAATTCTTTTAACAATTAAAATGATTGAAGGAAGGGTTCAATATCAAAATATCTCTTTGCTGAACATCATATATACAACCCTCTGAATCAAATACAAATAGAGTATAAATCCTTATCTTCTCACAAGGAAAAGAAGAAAATAGTTTTGATCATCTCAAAGAATTTTAAAAGAGTATTGCAGTTAAAACAAAAGAGAATTTGATTAGCATATTTCAAACATATCACACTCTGGAATCCCAAGATATTAAATATCATTGAAGTCATGCCCCTAAGTAATTCTTTGTAGAGTTTTATTCATGAAAGATATTCAACAATACACAACATCTTAGCAAATCAATTGACTAAATCTTTAGAAATGAAGCTTGTCAAACACAAGACTAAATATCAATGGATTCAATAACAAACTTGGCTTACATCTGGTAGTCACATACATGGTTGTGAATACTCCATGATCATATAAGAAAAGTCTTTGAAGAATACAAGAGAAACACTCAAGAACTCAACCTTATTCATAAATATGAATCAAAGGCCTTGAGAAAATAGCGTACAAGAATACAAATAATGGATAATATGGAGATCTGTGTTCATTGATCAAAAGCTTCATTTCATATTGATGGTTGATCCCTTATATTATGATCTTATGAAACCCTCTCTTGCTTTTAAAAACCGTTTCTTCTAACTTCTCGAGTAGTTAGGGATTTCTCTTTATTGAAATGATTTCTTTAATTAACACTTCAAATAATTATCCTTAAATAATTCACATCATTAAAATCCACATTTTGAAGTGGGCCCTTTTTCATCTTTCATAAAAGTTTTTAAATAAACTTTTATTTTGAAAATTTTTAATTAACTTCCCCTTTCAAGAGAGGATTGTTTTTTAATTTTTTGGATGTGATATAAAACCTTTTAGCCATGGAACCTAATTTATATGTGATCTTCATTGTATTATATTTCCAACGAGTCCTCTTGGGCACAATTTAGATTCCTGGATATCAAGATATGACCTCGTGAAGTTGAGGTGTCAAGTAGATTTATTAGCAAGGAAAAAAAATATTGTTGACTATTATTTAAATGTTTTAGAAAATTCTAGAAAATTTTAGCTCTCAATAGTTGTCTCATCATATTCGTTGTGGAAATACCTTTCCAACTAGGTAAAGTTTGCACGATTTCGACTCCCAGATATTAAGATATAGCCTTCAGAACAACAAGACTCAACAATCGTTGATTGATTTGCATGAGGCAATCTGGGCCCATGGTTTTAAATTCGTCCTCCTTTAAAAAACTTGAATTTTATTCATAAGTGGATATCCCACATGCATGGGATTTTAAGAAATTTTAGTGTATATATTACAAAGTGTAATATATACTTAGTAAGAAACAAAGAAGACTATGGAGATTTAAGAATTTGACCTTCCCCAGGAAATTAGTTAATAATCAATATTTTGACCAAAAGTCATCCTCCACCCATGCCCAATCAACGCCTAGAGGCATCCTCATAATATCCTAGTTAGCATGAGTCAACAATCCACATGTCACCACATGCCATCATGTTATAGGTCACCATAAATTTCCACATGCCACCAATACTAATATTCCATGTGTCACCAATTGTGAGCTTCCATGTGTCTACCATGTGTCATAGTAATTTTCTACCATGTGTCTCCAAAAGTGGGATTCCATCGACATTGACATCATGACTCATCATGAGTCACTACCTAACTCAAGCATCTGTCACTTTTTGTGCCAGCGCGTCATACATTTTAGTGATTCTCTGGCACCGCGCCTTAGCCTGACTGCTCCTTTCGGCCATATCTTCCATGAGCTGCATGGTGACCGGGTTTTGTAGCAACTCTCCTCCTTCCACGCCTTTGCGTTCAACATTAATTTTTGCTACATTGATCTCGACGACCAGCTGCTCTGCCTTTTCTTGTAGGGGATCAAACTAAGCCTATCGTGCAATCTTCTGCGCTTGTACTGCCTTTTCCTCTGCCTATAATGTCTTCATCTCTATGAAAGTTTTGATCTTTTCTCTGTCTTGATCGTTGTCTATCATTGTTTGACGTCTTCTATGGCTGCATGTAGCTTGTCCTCCTTCCCCTACAACTCTAGTAAGTGCCCATCCTCCAGAAGCTATGTCCATAGAAAGGCACTCTTCTCCAATAGTTCTGTCATCCTGTGTATGTACTACACGATGTTTTCTCCAGAAGCTGTCACATATTTCTCTCTTTGTGCTCTGATTTCTGGGGGAGTTGTGGGAACTGCGCACTCCTCTAGTTATTTGATTTGGTATTTGTATTTTTGAAGCATCTGTACTATATACTGCATTTTCTCTTGTGCTGACACTCCCTGTACCCCTTCGCTCTCCGAGATGGATTAGAATATTGTGTGTATCTGGTTTTCCATTTCATCCACCTTCTGCTATGCCATCCTTTTCTCCTGCTGATGTAGGAAAATATTTCCACCTCAGCAATGCACTAGCAAGCCAACACACCAAAGCACAGTTAATAAGGGGAGAGGCACCAACCCTCCTTTTTCCCTCGATTTTTAAAAATTCAATATAATGAAAGAAAATTAATTGTTGTAAGGATGAGCCGAGCTGCATTATTTCCTTTGTACATGAAGTATATGAAGTTGCCTTTAATAAGCTTGAGCTGGAAATATCTCGAGCATAGCCTCAGATATGAATTTTTAATGATCATTCAATATAATCTACCTAAGTAGATAGGATTTATAAATGGTGATTAGACACCACTAGAGTAGTTGGAGGGAAAGGCTCGAGGAGCCCCACTTGTATAAATATTTGTAAAATATGACCAATAGAGGTTGTTGAAGGGAGATTGGAAATCATTGTAAGCCAAGAGGAGAGAGCCAAGACTCTGTTACAGTCTGAGCTTGTACACATTGTAAACATACATTCATATTAATACAAAGATAGCAGTTTTTCCTGCCTATGAGTTTTGAGTGCGTTTATGTGTTTAATGAATGTTATCTCTGTGCTTATGAATATATGTTGTAGATGTATGTGATAGGATTCCATTTGCAGGGATAAGATAGATTCCACTATCTGTTGTGGGTTTTTTGGATTAATTATGGGTTCTTTAGGCTATGCAAGGAGTGCACAACAGAGTATCAAAACCTTTGTGATCCAGTGCAAGGAGTGCACATTTGAACTCTTACGAGTCAGAGAAGAACGTGCCAGGAGGGAACACCATAACATTTATAGATTCAAGAGGAGCCTCAAGGTTAATAAACACCTTGGAGGGGAAAGTCTGTGTAGGACCAGAGTTGTTGAATACTCTAAGAGATTTTCTAGGTGGGGATCGAGTAGGTGAAAGTGTGCACAAGTGAAATCTGTTTCGAGTTTAGAGGAGGAGACGTATCAAGGAAGACACCCAAGAGTCACTGAACACTCTGGAAACCCATGGAAGGAGATACTTTAGAGTTACTGAACACTCTAAAGGAAAGGGCTTAGAAAGGAGTGCTTTGAGAAGGTGCAAGGAGTGCATAGAACCAACACATTCTGAAGTGTTGGAGGAAGTTGAGGAGAAACAAAGTTGCTGAACACTCTATGGGAGAGCTCTGCAAGTGTGCATGGAGTGGATGCATGGGATGCATCAGTGAACATGAAGGATTTTAGGAAGCAGGGGGAATACCTATGCAAGGAGTGCACCAGGCCAACACTTAGATGAAGTGTTGAAAGTTTGAAGCCGTCTGGAGGCTCAGTCGAGCGCAAGGAGTGCGAGAGATTCAAAATTATGGGAGAAAGGTTTCCTAGAGGGAACACCATAAGGTTAAGACTCAGAGGAGATTTGAGCACAAGTCTACAGAAATATCACAAGGAGTGTGCCAGAGGTAAAGTGGTTTTTTCTTTACAAAGATCAGGAGGAAGAACATCAAGTTGCTAGGTGTTGTGAGTGGAAAATCCCTCTACAAACTAGCACTTAGGGTTTTATCATGCATGCAGAAAATACCTAAAGAATCTTACTTTCTACCATCATCCCGGACCTAATCCCCATTATTCTTAAGCAAATACGTAGTTAAGAAGATCAAGTGAGCATACCTTATTTCGGGTGTTTGATATCGATTCTTCTTCACACTTGGTCGTTTTTTGACTGCAGCTCTCCTCCCAAGGTTGACCTACATTCACATAAAACAAACAAAGAACTCCACATGCATTTAATCTACAGGTTAATGGGTTAGAGATTTAATCAACATGTATGCAATAAACCATGAAAACCTCATATGGTGGGATGGGAAAAGTACTTCTTTATTATTAACTTCAATAAATCAACTTACAATGATGAAGCTGACCACTGTTCCATGAACTTGGTCTTGGGCTCCTCTTCAACTGTCCTCCAACTTCTTTGTTCTATACTTCTCTTTGCACAAGGATGGCTAAAGGTTGGGACAAGGTGAATGTACAATCAGGTATAGTTTCTTTACTATGATTCACCTCTTCCAAATGGGAACCCTAACCCTTATTTTATAGGTTAGAATAAGCTAGGTATTTGGTCAAACTTATGGCCATGCATGACCAAAAGGTTTAGTTAACTTACCCAAAGTTGTGTGTTCCGTCAACAACGTTTCTTTTTTCATTCTTTTTTAGGTACACACGGGCTGTCTTGGGTCAGCTAGCATGTACATCCGTGCAGTAATGTAGCAGGGCACATGGGCCTTTATGAAAGGGGTTTTTAAGAAGAGTTGTTTAGCAGTGTTTTGGAAAAGAAGGAATCTAAGATGGCCTGATGCCAGGTAAGCATGTCTGGTGCAAATTAGGGTTATAATAGATGCCCCCTAATGTGTGAGGTCAGAAGAGCATCTGATGGATGAAATACATTAACAATCTTCACCGATGTGCCGAACAAGTGAGCCCAGGGACCAGAAATCGGGAGGTGCCGTCTACCAAAATAATAATTGTCTCACCGAGGCAGGCATACCCATGCTTGGGATAAAATAAAATCATGGCTACCAATCAAATACAATGTAGATCCATGTCATATAACTATATAAAGTGTAGCCACAAGCAATACACAACGGAGCTACATCTCGAAATCAAAAAGATATTCGTATAGAGTATCCATATTCTTAGAAGATGATAAGGCCTGATGGCTGGAGATGAGGTCTTCAGAGCTTGAGCAACAACTTCAAAATCTTCAAAACTTGGGTAGGAGTGTAATATGAGTGTACAAATTCACTACCCAGAGGTCTTCGACGGCTCATCGGTCATGGACTAGAGAATCTTGATGATTAGACAGAAGGCTTCATTGATTTCGAACAAAGACTTGATTGGACGTTTAGGATGGTCGGGTATGAGGGCGAGAGACAAACTATAGAGGGGCCGACTTAGGCTTGGTAAAAAATTCCCTTGGACAATAGCATGACAAATGATGAGACTTAGGAAACATGGCATTAACATAATTTTACGAGGCAGGAGGCACCACAAACTCTCCATATGTTTGGAAGAATAACCAAACAGAGGAGGACACAACTCTATGTAGTGAGAACATCTTCCTAAGGTCGTATTAAATCCCAGAGATTGATGAACAAATGGACAGATGTGCTTTATCCAAGGGAGACTCATTGTGATGCCAATAAAAAGAAAATACTTTTCTCTTCCTCTTTTTGGGGTATATTTGATTTGTTTTGTCTTTTTTTTCAATAATTTTAGAAAAAGAATAAAAGAATGTTACATTACAAAGGAGGAATGAGTGTTGCAAACATAGAAGTTCAAGGCGTAGGGACAAGACTGATGTTCAAAGTAAGGACACTAGAGAAAAATTCTCTAGGGGCCAAAGGTGTCAAGATGCAGAGGCAAAGTGCTACAGGGATTGCGTATAAGGCATGCTTTGGATGGTTCAGTTGAGAGAAACATGGAGCTGACATTAGGCCAAAGACGCGGGTATGAAAATGTGATTAATAAAACACACAATGGTAACGTCCTTTGATGTGAGTTTAACAAGCCCAGAGAAGGTAAGCTCGACGGTTTTTCATATTTAGAGAGTCTGAAAAATGTAAAAGGTGACTCCATTGTGTTCGACAACACAGGTATTCCAACAGAGGACGAACACCTTCAGTAACCACTCACATAACCAGATCAAAGATCAACACACCGATGTTTTCACGTGGTAAAACCCCTACGGGGAAACATCCACGGCCCCAGCCAACGCGGCCACTTGGAGCAGTTTATTAATGCAAAGAAAA